>MNCI01001087.1:170756-185833 GCA_015680685.1 Gnetum montanum
AGCTCTTTGCACTCATCTTTCACTTGCAATATTTAGCTTCCTACCACTCTAATTTCTATGCCATTTGAACTCATCTAAACCTGGAGTGTTCAACTTAGTCATGGGGGGGAGTGGGGGTTGGGGCGGGGGATGCTTGCATGTGAAACTTGCACCAAATTGCTGAAATTTGCTATTTCTAGAAGGTATCATAAGGGTAAGAATATTAAAGAATTTAGGAATTATAATGAAATATTACTCATGTTAATGCCAAAAATCCAATTTCTCCAACCCACAAGCCCATAACCATCATTATAAGCCACATATAAGGAAAAAGGAACCAATTGCGTAGGGTTGTAAAAGGAGATAGACACTTTTTGGGGATTTTTCTTAAAAAATTTTCTAACTTTGCAATCATATGTATTATGAACTTAATGAACTAAGGTTATAGGTATGGTATAGACTAATGATAACAAATATAACCTTAGTAACACTTGTCGTTTGCTTGATTGCAGATGGCCCTGAAAAGAGGTGCTCAAGGTGAAGCCTCGTAGAGATCCACTAAGCATCCATGAGGTGGCCATGGGTTAGCAAGGTGAACATACATAACACATGGAGTAAGAGGCCCAATCCTTCAACATTCACCAAGAGGACCCTGCTACTAGGCAATCGACCCAAGGGGAAGTAGTAGAACCATAGGCTCCTGAGTAGGAACAATGTCTCACATTGTCTTCCAATTTCCTTACTGCCACATTAGAAAAGTTCACATTGGCTTCAGTTATTATGGAGATGAACTTCAGCCCATTTGTGGAGTTTTCTCTAGAAGTGGTTTAGATGCAACTCAAGGTGTCCCCATTATGGCCCATTCTGTCAGAAAATGGTGAATGGTATTTGGGTGAAACTTGTTAGTTCTAGCATAATAAAGATGAGGGTACCACCATTAAAATTTGTGGAGTAAATTTCTCATACTCAGTTAAAGAGATTGATGCAGCTCTCAACCTACCCAATGAAGGGACTAAGGTTGCTCATCTGTCAACTAGATCCAACCCTGAGACAAAGAAATTGTGGTTGAGACAAGCATATGGAAAGGAGGGTAAAACATACAATGAGATGATGTTGGAGGAGAGGACATATTTCAAGATTGGGTTTACCACTTATTTCCCAAAAAAGGGTTTAATTGAATTTCAACATATGTGGCCAGGGGAAGTTCCATTTTAATAGGTAAATTTGTGGCCAACCTTCCCTAGTTTTACTTCACCAAAATTCAACGATGATTTGAAGAAATGAGGTTGGAGAGGCTAACACTTCCTTTCCCCTACTTAATTAGAAGGCTATGAAAGTGTGTTGGGATCCTAGAATATACCAATGATATCCCTAGAAAGGCTTAGAATGCCTCCTTTGTTGAACTCTTAAAAATTGCAACACCAAGAAAGGATCTTGGTGAAGAACAAGAAGTAGAGAAGGAGGCAAAGCTGCAAATAGAAACACAACATGAGCCCAAATAACACCCATAGGCACAAGCTCCACCACCGCTACTACTGCAAGACTATAGGTCCTTAATGAGCCACTTGTAGAAGATCACTGAAGCAATCAGCTGGGGAAGTAAAGATGAGTCTAACCTCTTCTGAGTCATGAATGATGTTGTACAGCCCATAGTGTCAAGTAACCTAATGTAGGGGGAGATCTCGCTACAGTTAGGAGGAGAAGGATCCCAATGATCATGAATGATATCTAGGAATGTTGCATCCTTCCAAGTAACATTGGAAACTGGAGAAGGTGCCATGGTCATGGTACTACAACATGAAGATGCAACAAGTGCAGCAAAATTCATCACCGATCATATCAAAGAATCATTCAATGTGCTTGTTGTGCCCCCGATAGATTTAACAAAAACTAGAGATGTACAAGTATTGACTAGGACTTCAATGACTCTTACGATGCATGAGGATGTGCTTGAGCAATTGCTGCAAATAGGCCAAGTAATGACTACCTTTTTTGACATCCCCAATGATGTCACTATAGATTAATCATACCTCATTACCACAATAAGAAACTTGGTCAAGGTAGATGTTAGGGTAGAGCATGCAAAAGCTAAAATACAAAGATTACAAGAAGAACTGGCTACCCTAAGAGCCAAATGATAGGATCTCACCTATTTTGTTGTGCCAAACTAACTTGAACAATTCAAGATGGAGTAGCTTACTAAGCTAAGACAGGAGAGAGGAGTTGCTGAGCAAGAGAAAGAGACAATGGTTTGGCATGCCTTTGTTGTTGAGGCACAATCTCATGCATACAAAAAGACATTGACCACTATACAAAAAGAGAATAAGTAGCTCACCACAGAAAATTCTAGGTTGACCATAGTGGAGAAAGAAAAGAACATTCTAGAATAAAGCATCCACTAACTAAGAGAGCAGCTAGTGAGGATCAACCAAGACATGAACAAATTGGCTAGAGAGAATAGAACCCTCTCAATGAAGGAGGTCCATGCTATCCACCAGAAATCAACAATTGAAATTAGTGCACGACAAAATGAGGCCAAAAAGCATAAAAAACTGAAAGAGCACTTTTTTGACCAAGTTGGCATGTACAAGCAAATCAATATAAAAGAAATCCAAATGGCCAAAGCCCACATTAGCTCCTTGTCATCCCAAAATCCTAAGTGGAAGCCCATCTTGGATAGTTATGCCTTGGTCCATCAAGCAGAAAGTAAGAATAAGGACTTGCAGATAGAAGATTTGAAAGAATACATGGCAGTGGGTACCTTAGATATGCGAACCTTGCAATGTTAATAGCAAGTCATCCCTGAATTGAGCTGGAAAAACAAGTGACAACCACCTATGCATTATATGAGAAAGAGTTTGTAGATTGAAAGGATGCTTTGTAGAAATTATAGGTAGCAAGCTTGAAATTAGAGATGGTCAAAGCCAGATATTAGGGACAAAAGGATGTAGCCTCGAACCTAGCTCAAAGATTAACAAACTATCATGAACTTAGAGACAGAAAGTAGTTCATGGCTTGTTTTGTAAAGGTAAATTAGATTAACCATAATTGCCATGCCCTTGGGATGTATTGGCACCAACACACATCGACACAGTAGCTTGGAAAATACACAACCTAAGGACAGAGGATGAGAAGTTGCAGGTGTTGCTCAATCACTACAAATTTCAACAACTTGGCGAAAAAGGGAAGTAGCCGATGGAAGAGCCATTGCCTTTGGGCATCACATGAACTTCCCAATTTTGTTTTTGGTTTATTTTGTAATAATGTATCCCACTTTTGTACTGTACCACTACAACATGCAAACAACCTATTGTTTTGTTCATTGTTTAAGTCTATCAATAATTCCATACCTACCCAATATCTTGTAAAGAACTTATTCCTCATTTTGTTTAACTCAAGGATGAAATTTCATTTAGCCATAGGGGTATGATGAGTCATCTTCTTGTCAAGCCCTGATGTCAAATACGTGACATCAAATCCCTAACGTTGGATACCCAACATCAAAGCCAAGATACAACGTTGGATATCTGATGTTGTCTCATTTGGGTTTGCCTATAAATACAACACTTGGGCACTTGGATGAGACATGTATGTAGAATGTATGAAGTAGGAAGATAGTTTTAGTTTTCAATTTCTTCTCTTTAAAGTTTGTTATTCCTAGTGCATGCCTGCAGTGTGATGTTTGTAATCATATGACACCTTTATTCAAGTGTGACGTACTTGGACACATTATGTGATTGGTAATAAAAATTGAGATTACTTCCATCATTGTAGCATCCACTTATATTATTATTGCTTTTAATTGTTAATTATTTATTGCTTTCTTTAGTTAATTATTTCCTTTTATTGCTATTTACTATTCCTGTTATTAAGTGAAATGTGTATGCCTTAATCATGAGCATTTAAGTGGAAGTACTTGGTAACCTAGAAGTATATTGTTTGGTACACCTAGTGACATATGCTTGGCCATCCCAAAAATAGTCTCATGAAGTCCAAGATGTATACGAATGATTAAGGGTGGATATACATCACATGTAAGCTAGTTAGATTTCACTTTCCATTATCCATTTGCTTAATTAATTTACCTCTTTATTCTCATTAGGAGTAGCGTAGAATTAGAAACAACATCATATGGCTCACTTTGAACTAAACCATACATGATAAAGCTACCACTTGTCCA
Organism: Gnetum montanum; assembly: GCA_015680685.1. NCBI lineage: Eukaryota > Viridiplantae > Streptophyta > Gnetopsida > Gnetales > Gnetaceae > Gnetum > Gnetum montanum. Next base: position 174,916 of record MNCI01001087.1, read on the forward strand.
AGTGGGAAGATAGCAAACTATGATCAAAGAATAATGATCTAGATGCCACAACTAGTCCCATCCACGAAATTTAATTAGATTGTGTGTGAATGCTTGTGATTCATATGGTTGAGCATAGGGTTACCTCATCGCTCATCAATGGTGGTAGACAATGAGTAGTTCCTACACCTAACTATACAAATCACAAGTGTTGATGCATTTATATTTCCAATTACACTTCTATTAACTATAGTTTATATGATTAATTGTAATTGAGACATATGATCATTCATGTTTTTTGTCCATTGTTAGAATATTATTAAAATGTAGAAAATTACTAATTATTCTAATAAATAATGAAATAAAATCTAATTTAGGCTAAGCAATAAGTAGCCATTCTCAAATTGTTGTACACATCTTGAACTCATATGCTTTTGTTTGTAGGTTACCTAGTATGCATTGCTAAGTATACCAAGTGACAACATTATTGGGATTACCAAATGGTAATGTGTTTATGCTTGAAGTTGGTTGTACTTATTCCACATAATTAATGTGCATTTGGAATTAAACTATTAACTAAATGCATAAAAGAAGACAACACAAGAAATAAGTTGAAATTAAAAACAATATTCAACTAAGTCAAAGTGTTGCAATAAAAGTGGATTAATTTCAATTTTCTTGCCATCATGAAATTGTTTTCAAGTACAAAATCACTCAAATAAGACTTAATCAATTAATTTAAATGCACATTGTAGGTAGTTGATGATTGTTTTTAACTTCTATAGTCTCAAACTACAAGAGCAAGAGCTCCACTACACTAATGATCGAATAGTGTCATAAATGTAGTAGGTAGTGGATTTATATAAGTATTTATTAACACCATGTCAACGTTGATGCATTGACATAGCCAAGCCTACATGGATGTTGATGTAGTAGTGNAAAGATTTTGGTCTTTTAAGAAGACTTTCAAAGCTTATTTCTATTATTGTATAAATCAAAATAAAACCTACATGATGAATAGTAAATTAATCGATTGCATCAATGCATTAACATTGACACTACTACATCAACATCCATGTAGACTTGGCTATGTCAATGCATCAACGTTGACATGGTGTTAATAAATACTTATATAAATCCACTACCTACTACATTTATGACACTATTCGATCATTAGTGTAGTGGAGCTCTTGCTCTTGTAGTTTGAGACTATAGAAGTTAAAAACAATCATCAACTACCTACAACGTGCATTTAAATTAATTGATTAAGTCTTATTTGAGTGATTTTGTACTTGAAAACAATTTCATGATGGCAAGAAAATTGAAATTAATCCACTTTTATTGCAACACTTTGACTTAGTTGAATATTGTTTTTAATTTCAACTTATTTNAATCATAGCCTTTGAAAAATCAAAGAAGCATATTTTAAAATATTTACCTTTTTAATTGTCTCACCTTTCTTTTATGTTTTTTCTTATTATTAATGAATTTTTTTGGCATTTGTACAAAATAGTAAAATACCAACGATAAATTCTCTTTAAAAGAGGGGAAAAAAAGAAAGACAAACACTCTTATAGTTTTATTGAAAGTTTAAGACCAAAACGTACAATATATATATATATATAGAGTTATTCAAGTTGACCATCACCCTCATCATCGCCTTTGATGTCAACAATACATCTATAGAGAGTTCAGACGTCGACATTCTAGTCGAACATCACCGTCGTCATCATCTTTGACATCAATAGCTCCCATTCTAACCATAGCCTGTGAAAAATCAAAGAAGAATGCTGCTTGATTCATAGCATACATATTTACTATGCCGCTTGTAGCAGGGTGTGATGTCAACGTTTGATCGGATGTCAACAGTCCTGAACTAAACATCAACGCTTGGAAGTATGTATTGTCAAAGCGTGTTGGGGTTTGATCAAATGCAACTGTGGCATTCTCATTCACATCACCATTAGGATTGCGTATGCACCTCCATTTCAAGAAAGAGAGTAACTGTGAACTAAGAGAAGGATCCACTTCATGAGCATTATCAAAGTGTTGCAGTCTGTTTTTCACTGAAGAACATCTAGCAACCCCAAGAGTGTGTCCTCCAGATAAAGCTACCATTTCTTGTGTGGATAACCCATGCCTAGCAAAAAGCTGCATCAAATCAGATGCATTAAATGTTGGAGGAGGCAGATTCCTTGTATCTTCTATCTTGGATCGGCTTCCATCTTTCCTTCCATTAGGTACAGAATATATGGGTCCTCCAGACTAACTCACATGCAACAAGAAAGAAAATTATCCAAGGAAATTCATCATATACTAGACATTAGATATTATTAGTTAAAGCAGATTGTCAAACTGGTTGATCTTAATCTCACCAAAAACACTGCATCTCTGGCAACCATGGCCAGGATGTCAGCACAGGAAACAACCCCAGGACACATCTCCTCCAGTCTCTCCTTAATGTCGTCTATGAGCTCGTACCCGCGTAGGCTAAGGTTAGCAGGAGAATCTTTCTCAGCAGTGTTACCACTGGTTGAATCTATCAGGATGGATCCATCACATCCCTGCATGCGCCCACAAAAAGTCATGAAGAACAGTAAAGAAAATGTGAATATAATGAAGGATACAATAAGGATAAAAAGGCCTCCATGCTAATTTTACTAAACCGGGCCTTGGGAAGGTTGGTGGATAATCAAAAGGTACAATGAAAGAAACATTATGGCAGGCATAATGGGTTTGAAGAGAGAGAACAGACCTCAACGAAGCAGTCATGGAAATGCATTCTGAGGAGAGGAGCAGCCAGAGTGGGATCCTTTTGCAGGGCTCTGTTGACATACTCCCTCACTATCATCTCTGCAAAGGGGCATCTCATGGCATAATAGTCTACATTCAGGCCATTTGCTACCGCAAACACACAAACCAGACAACAAACAGCAACCAAACCCACAACACCACCACTGATCCTCTGCATTTTCTGCATTTCTTTTGTGCAACACCTTCAAAGAACACAATCTTCCTCAGTGATCTGGATTTACAGAGCTGCTAATTGATACAACCGGCAACACACGTGTGGATTTATAAAACTCAAGGCACAGGGCACAACAAAACAAGATTCATGAATTGAGTCAAGTTGGTGCTGTCGTTTTGTGAGTTTACTAGGTTTTTTTGCTCTGTGGCCACAATGCACTATCCAGAAGCTCCCCTGGGACAAAAGAAAGAATAAAAAAAAGTGCAGGACTAATCGGTTGCAGGCAAAATGCAGAGGCAACCCACTGCAACCGATCAAAGTGGAAGTTGGTGGGGAATGATGCATGTCCTCCCTCCCATTTTGTGAGAGGAATGATTGGGGCGGTTTAGTGGCCTCTGAGATGGATCTTTTGCTCCATTACCTGTACTCCACACATGCATTGCCAAGGAGGGTTTCATGAGCTCATCTTATTACTATAAAGTAATAAAACTGATCATCCACTATCCCAACCCAGCCTGAAACCAGTAAAAGTGAGCATCATGGTTTCCCAATCTTACCATGGAATCAATAAAAATATCCTGTTAAGATGTCTTAAAAAGTAATCCATTCTCACTCTTGAACTTATCTTAAAAGTAAGCTTAGCTTGTTTGTCCTTTATTCTGTCAGTTTGCGATTGGTCTCTGAATGAATTTTGACATGTGATCTATGTACACGTTGCAGGGATTCCTAGTTGAGTTGCAGTATTATCCAACCACAGCGAATGCCATCATATCATGGTGTGGAGATTTCTTTGGATGTTTAATTAGCTGTGGAGATTTCTTTGGATGTTTAATTAGGACACGAAAGTAGGAGTAGGACTTTTGTCTGCATGTACTTTCACTAAGGTGTGCGTGTTCACTCTACATGCAAGGTTTAATACAATATTTGATAAAGATATGAGTACTCAAAAACAGCTCGAGTAAATATCATAATATAAAGCAGGAGCAGCCTTTGTGAGACTCACAGGGTGCTGGTCAGCCCCAGATAATGAGCTTGTGCACTGCATCAAATTTTTTTAATCACCAAAAAAGTTAGAAGCATATCGTGACAAGGCAAGGATCTCAGCATGCGTTTCACCTCCCAAGCAGCATTTGGAATTTCATAGGCTTTATGCGACGGTATGAGAGAGAATGATGTTCAAAATAATGATGCAGTTACCAATGAAAGATGGTCCAGGTAGTTGTCCTATTGTCTGACGAGGATTTGCTGTCACAAAAGGACACGGTTCCAAAATGGTACATTAGAGATGAAAATTTTTTAATAATTTATTCACTACAACTTATCATTGTTTAGAAATAACAATGCTAACATGATAGTTCTATTAAAAATTAAAATATAAGTGTTAATATTGATAATTAGAAAAAAGCCAAAATATTTATAGAATATGGATTTTTAAATATTGGCAATTACTAAAAATCTTGAGTATGACTTTGGATCCAAAAATATTTTTGAAGGTTTGAGTAGAATTGAAAGATTATTTTAGAAAAGTCAAGAAGAGTTAGAAAGACCATGAGAGATCTAAGCATTGATTTAAAAATAGCTTATGTGTTGTGTAGGCAACAACATGCATTTATTGTGATTAAGATTAATAGAATTACATTGCTTGATCATTTGCCACGGTTTGGTAAGGGCTTGGAAGCCACCTTCTTTTCTATTCTCTTTTGTCATTGATGAGATATGGTTTGTTGTGTCGACTAGGCTTTGTCGACTAGGCCCCATCAATGTGGTCTATTGCATTGACTATGGCTCGTTGATGTAGTCTATTATGTTGATGTGGCTTCATCGACACAATGTTTATTTTCCTCTATAAATACACACTCACAACCATGTTTATGAAATTCTTGGTCAATAGAGTAGCCAAACTCTTGCAATTTTATTCCGTAATCTTAGAGAATAGTTAGTGAGTGCCCATAGTGTGGATCTGAGTCAGTTGTATGATGTCTTATTCAAGTGTGATGAGTAGCGAGATACCCCTACACTCAACCATACAAATACGAGTGTTTCACGCATGATTTGGCCAAATTCCAAGGACTAAGTGCTTACGCGCCCTTGTGGAATAAGGATGGGTTGATTGATTGTTGTCCTCCCAAGCTTACCTGTATGTCACGATTGTATGGTTAAGTAAGCTTGAGGCATATGATTTTTATAGCTTTTATATTTTTATGTCTTGCGCTAGTAGGGAAGGAGAGAGGTAAGTAAGTGACTAATTTAACTTAACTACTCATTAACTAAGTTCTAACTAATCCTAACACCAGCATCCGTTCCCACTTGCTGTACACATCCTGAACCAGTGCAACATTGCTAGGATTACCAAATGTTAATTGTTACTGGGTTACCAAGCATTACACACATGCTCGAAGTGGTCATGCTTGTGTAATTTAACGATTTGCTTAATTGATCAAAATGAATTGTTGTGCTAATAACAGAAATGTAAAGTGCATAAAATAAAATAAATGCATAAAAAATAAAATAAAAGAAATGCACAAGAAAACAAATCTCAAGTGCTGCATGGATGAATCAAAGAGCTCATCTTTATTGCCGTACACAAGGTGTGCTTAGGTACATAATACTTGAATAAAGATCCATCCACGCTTCGACCTCCTGCTACGGGCACTTGGAAAATACTCTAACTTTCAAATAGACTACAAGAGTTTTGCTACTTGATTGCTAAAAAGACTTCTTCCCAATTTTGTGCCTGGGCACTATATTTATAGACTTGGAAGCAACTACTCTAATAATTAGAGTAACCGCTCTAATAATTAGAATAACTACTAAAGTAACCGCTAGAGTAACCACTTAAGTAATTAGAGTAACTGTTAGAGTAACCACTAGAGTAACTGCTCTAATAATTAGAATAACTACTAGAGTAACCGCTCTCATCAAAGTGGTAATGTACTTGGACACATTTCATGAACGACAATAAGATTGAGATTGATTCTTATTCATTGTAGCACTTTGACTTAGATTAAATTTACTTCTAATGCAATTTATATTCCATATACTTAGTTAATATTTATTTTTCATGTATGTTAATGAATTGGTGGAATCAGCACGACCAGTTTCGAGCATAAACGTGTATTTGCTTAGTAATCCCAGTAGTGTTATTACTTGGTCTGCCTAGTAGCATGACACTTGGTAATCCTAGTAGTGGATACATGGGTTCAAGATGTGTACAACAAGCTAAAAACAAACATTCATCGCCCATAGGCTAGTTTAGACTTCATCTTTATGTTGTTAATTACATAAAGTAATTGATTTCTTTATTATCGTTAGGAGTAGCACAAGGCCAAAACAACATCAAGAATCATATGCCTCACTCTAGACTAAACCATACGTGACAAAGCTACCACTAGTCCAAGTGGGAAGACAACGAATTGCAATCAAGGCACAATGATCTAGATGCCACAACTAGTCCCATCCATGGAATTTGATTGGATTGTGTGTGAGCACTTGTGATTCATATGGTTGGGCATAGGGGGTACCTCATCACTCATCATTGGCACCATTGCTAGGGATGGTGCTAGTTATCTAGATTAGTTATATCATAAACGATCACTGTAAACACATTAACAAACTATCTTTGGGAAAATAATAAGTCACACACATCATACACCAACAACAATGTTTCTTTCACAAGGAAGCGATAATGCATCATTTGGAAAGAACATTCATTGAAGAACTAACGAGATATATGTTGAAGAAAATCATAGTGATCAACCTCATGAAGGGGTTTCATATGTTCATGGCCACCTTAATGACACTCAAGGACCACATTCACCCAAGATAGAAAACCCTGGAGAAGATGAAGTCCTAGACCAGGGGAGGCCTCAAGGCCTCCTTAAAACTTAAAAAAGATAAATCAAGGGACTATGGGAAACACCATCAAAGCCATGGCAATTTGCCCAATTCCTCATCTTCCTCCTCTTCTTCAACATTTAGTTCTAATGAAGATAAACATAGGTATAGAGACAAAGCTCTACTATGGGGTCAAAATAATTGTAGAAATCAAAAACCATGGGGAAAATCAAAGATCTCAACATGAACATAGCTGAAACCATCACAATCGGGAAAATAGAAATAACAATTTTTACCATGCCACATCTGATGATGATGAATCCTTGTTGGCCACTAAGAGCCTAATGTAGATCATAGAGGCACTTAAGATACCCCACAAGCATTGTAGGGAAAGTCACATAAAAAGGCTCAATATGAATAATATCCCTAAACTTGTGGGAGGCTATGATTCTAATCCACAACATCACTTACAAGCCTTTCATGATGCCTGTGCGTTGCAAAATAATGAAAATAATTAGCAAAAGATTAATCTCTTCCCTAGGACACTAATAGACAAAGCTAAAAGTTGGTATAGATCATTGGAACCAAGTTCCATCCACCAATGGTCCACAATGGTAGAACTTTTCAATGAAAAATACCACACCTATGCAAGAGTGTCCAACCTAAGAAAACAAATCCAAGGGTGGAAGCAAGAAAATCATGAACCTTTGGATGTGGCCTTGGATAGATGTTATGTACTACTATATAGATGTCTTGACCATGATTTCTCCCAAAAGACCAACTTTTCCACATCATATATGGGCTTCATAATGAGACAAGGGTGACCCTTGGGATGTATTCTGAAGGTTGATTATATGAACTAAAAGCCCATTAGATACAAAGGCTAATCGACTAGGTGGAAAGCGATAAGAAGAGCTATGTAAATAAGAGAATGTTGAGAAATATCACTGGGACCAAACTCTTCAAAAGAAGAGGGTCCATATCTATGATGAGGAAAAAGAGGTAACTCTTGATGAAGTGATTCGACAACAAACCATGCCACTGCAACAATCTCTTGATGAACTCCAGGAAAGGCTAGATAGGATGTCAGAGTGGATAAATGAAAAAGCTACAACTTTTGTAGAAACTATAGAGGAGAAGGTAACACAAAATAAATTAGGTGATCACAATAAATGGAGGAAGAAGAACCAAGAAACAACTAGGAACAGTTATCGGCAAATAGGAAAAATGGCTATAGGAGAAGAGGTTATAGCCTCAACCACAGAAGAAGATGATGGATGTGACATCTACCTATATGACCATCCAAAGGGCTATTGCCCAATCATGTTACATATACATGAGTATTAGGCTTTTGCATTACATCCCAAGTTTGTACAAAAGCAAATGCTTACAAATTACCATTCTCATAACGTAATCATAAACAATCCTACAACCAATGATACTATCCTAGGAGGACTTATTACCAACCTCAACACCATCATCAATTGTAGTGGCAAAAACCCATAGTCGTGGGGGAGGCCATCATCAAACCAACACTACCATTACCACAAGCTAAACCCATATGGATATTATGTTCAACAACTTGTTTTCCGAACTAGTTCTACCTCCTCTACTTCAAATTGCTACTACCACTCTCTTGAATATCATCAACCTACAACATCTTCTAAAGGGTCACCACCTCACACCTCTCATCCTTCAACATATCATCAATATTCTCATACTTCCCCACATCATGTGTTACCACCAACAACACAGGAAGGTTTAGCACTAGGACATCAACAAGAGAATGCCACTTGTGCTATGCACATACATAGAAATGATAATGCTAGTAGACCTCCACCACAATCTCGAAAACACCATTTCTTTAGGATAGTTCCCACATGTAAGCATGACCCTTTTGGACCTACTAACTTAACCTAACTAGCATAATGCCAATCAAGTGCAACACCCTTCCTTTCACAACTGATGTCCTCTAATCCTATGCAAAGGCCAACATCCATCGTTACTCCAACACTTGAGAGAAATGATGAATTTAGTATTGTGGAGAGACAAAAGAAGAATCCATGCATCATTACTAGTAAAGGGTGTAGTTGTGGACCAGAAATTCAAAATATTAATACAACCCACAATAAAGCTAAGGAACAAGTGTGTCGGCAAAATCCAACCTACATAGTAGCCACTAAACTAGAAGACACCCAGTGGCTTGAAAATGAGAATATAAAATTATTTCAAAGATGCATGTAGGCAATTTATTTGCTTATTTGTTCTAGGCTTAAGAAAATGGACCAAACAAAGGACTTAGACATAGATATCTTACACTTTGATTATACACCAGAAGAGGATATTAAACATGGAGACTCGAGAATTAAAATAGAAAATCAAGAAGAATAAGCAAATACATCTGGACCACCAAAAATGGAAATACCTTCAAGTCTAGATGAAGATACATCTCCAAATGATCCAAATGAGACTATCACCAATGTTAGATGTGCTACCACGAGATTAATTACATTAGTAATAATGATAAATGGAAAACCGATGGTGTATAACCAGGGAATTATGTAGTCCATCTCCTGAATGTGTAGCTAGAAGATTAGGTGTGGGGGAGATGCTCCATCCTAGTTCAAAAAATAATAAGTGTTTTTCACCTTTTTTTTCTTTTACAATTTTTTATTATTTTCTTATTTTTTCCAAATTTTTTTGATTCTTAATATGTTTTTCATTTCTTAATATTTTTCATTTCTTAATACTATGCTATCAAGATGATTTTTTATCTTTTCATGAGTCATTTCCTTTATGTTTTATGAATGTCTTTTATATTATAATATTGCCAAGTCATGATGCAGAAGTCAACACTATGTGTTAGGTTTTTGTGCTATGCTATCAAGATGATTGGGTAAGTAATTGTGTAAAGTAGTGAGACCACCTAATCCATCCCTCTAGTTCTCTAAATAAAAGGTCCTTTTCATGGAAACAATTTGGTTCTTCTTTTATAAAACTAAAATTAATCAATGATCATTGTACCTTGAAGAAAGAGGGACTGACCAAGTAAGAATGGTAAGGGTGTGACCTCAAGGGGACTTTTTGGGATTTCTTCTTGTCTTCCTTCATGTGGTTTATGACTCCTCTTGGAATTTATCATCACTCCTCCATCATCAACCAATAAAATGGAAGCTCTATCTTTTCATGGTGTGGTTTCCATTTCAAAAAAAGAAAAAAGAAAAAAACAAAAACAAAACAAAAAAAAAGCAAAAAAAATGAGAGAGAGAAAAAAACACTATAATGGGAATTCAAAGAACATACCTTAGACACAATAATGGACTACAAGAATTAGTTATGGGGCTAAAAAGACATGTTACCCATGCCTGAAGTCACCCTCTAACTAAGGTGCTTCCTTCGATCTCTTTTATTCTCTTTTTGGAGTGATGATTATTCTTTGAGGTGGTTATGGACTCATGGTGGTAGGCAAGAGGGAACACATTGATGCAAGGTTATTGTTCATGGTATGGACTTGATCTGAACTTGGATGGATAGGCATGATGATCATTTTAATCACATTTTTCATAAGAACCTATTGTGAACATGGTCAAGTACCTTACATCCCTATCTTTGCAATCCCTTCTCATCCCATTATTCACCTCATTACTACATGCGATTATGAGCCTTTTGGTTTTGTATAGTATAGTACAACATCTCAACCATGGTAGTTGTGTGTTGGTTGGAATGAAGGCATGGTCTACATTTAACTTCTTAAGTGCCCACAAACATCTATACAAGTGGTTATGTAAGGGCATTATGGTAGGAGCCTGCTTTGGGGATAACCCACTTGCATAAATTTTGTTGATCATGGATTTGAACTAACCTTGACATATTTTAGAACATCAATGATAGTTTCTTTGAATTTATGCATAATTTTTGGACTACTTCTCATTACTTTCAATTACTTTTTTATTTTTTCCTACTTTTCTATTAAAATATCCTTCAAGTTCAATATTTCTTTGTCATATTCTAAATTAGACCTTTGGTTTCAATTGTTTGAAAACTTGTATGCTTCTGGAGTTACACTTATTAGTCATGGATGCTAGGGATGTCCACTTTGAAATTTTGAAATTTTTCTAACATCCTATTTTCAAATAT
>MNCI01001087.1:196437-215739 GCA_015680685.1 Gnetum montanum
TTATCTTATAGGCATCGCAAAGAGAGTCACCTACCCAGGCTTGATATGAATAATATCCCTAAGTTTGCAGGACACTATGATTCAGATCCACAACATCATTTACAAGCCTTGTAATAAGTTTGAAAAAGGCTTGTAAATCCAAATTTCAATAGGGGATATTATCTATTTAAGGCCATGTCCAAGGGTTCATGTTGTTCTTGGTTGAGGGTGTTCAACTTGATGAGACAAATCCAAGTATGAAAGCAAGAATAACATGAACCCTTGGACATGGCCTTAAACAGATAATATTCCCTATTAAATAAGTACCTAGGCCATGGTTTCTCTAAGGAAAGGCAACTTTTCCACATCATAGATGGGCTTCATAATGAAACCAAGGAGACCCTTGGGATGTATGCCCTAGGATAATTATACAAGCTATGAACCCCATAGATTTGAGAACTAATTGAGCATGTGGTAAAAGAAGAAGGAGAGATATGTAAATGGGAGGATGTTGAGAAATATCACCAGGACCCAAATCTTCAATAGAAGCAGGTCCATATCTATGGCAAGGAGAAAGAGATCACTCTTGATAAGGTGATCCTGCAACAAACCTTACCAATATAGAAGTCTATTAATAAACTTAAAACAAAGTTTAATAGGATGTCAAAATGGATATATGAAAATGTTACAACTCTCATTGAGATGGTTGAGGAGAAGATAATGCAACATAAACAAGGTGATCACAACATACAAAACCAAGAAATAGCTAGGAACACCTTTTGATGAATAAGAAAAATGGTTGAAGAAAGTGAGGCTATAGACTTAACCATAGATGAAGATAAAGGATGTGACATCTACATATATGACCATCTGAAGGGCCATTGTCTAGTATTGTTACATCTACATGAGCATTAGGTAGGTGCATTAAACCCAAAGTTTGTATAGAATCATATGCCTAGAAGATTTCCTTTTCCACATGGTAATAACCCCACAACCAACCATACTATCCTAGGAAGACTTATCACCAACCTAAACATTGTCATCAACCATAGTGAAGAAAACCACAATCATGGGGAAGGCCACCACCAAATTAGCCCTATCCTTTCTATCTACCAAAATCACATGGATATTATCTTCAACTCCCTATTTCTCCAACTAATTCTACATCCTCTACTTCAAATCACCACTATCGCTCTCCCAAGTATCATCAACCCATGCCATCCCCTAAGGGATCACCACATCATGCCTCTTACCATCCATCCTACCCTCAATATTCTCATACTCCACCTCATCACATACCACCACTAGTGACACAAGAAGGCTTGACACCACACTGTCCACAAACAAATGCCACTTGCGCTACGAATGTGCAAATGCTAACACTAGTAGGTTCCCACCACAAACTTGGAAACATCCTTTCTTTAGGAAGGGTCACAGGCAAAAGAAAAACACGCATGGACCAACCACATCATCTAAACTAGCATAATGCCAATATGGTGCAATGCCTTCCTTTTCACCACCACCATCCTCTAATCCTACACAAAGGCCACCATCCATTGTTCCTCCAATAACAAACCCAAGCACTGAATCTACAAGCATGGGGAGACCAACAAATCTATGCATACCATATCATGATCAAGGATGCAATCATGGGCCACCACACCTCATACCCTAATCCACCATACATTTAACAATCAAGTGTGTAACCAATGATTTTTCTACCCAACCACCACATCATTAAAAGATAGGTTGGAAATGAATGGTTACCAATGTTTTATACATGCATGGATCTTCTCTATTTTCTTATTAATCCTTATCATGTTCAAATGTTTAGTCATGGGGGATAACCCCCATTCTAATATTTAGGATTCATAAGTGTTTTTCATCTTTTTGTTTTATAATTTTTTGTCAATTTCTTATTTCTTGATATAATTTTTCTGATTCCTTCCAAATTTTTCTATTATTGTTTTCATTTTCTCTATTATATAACCTTGCTTGTGATTAAAATGATCATGTAGCCCATTGAGGTGAGGTTTTCTCTATGTTGTCGAGTCATAAGGGATTGATTATTCAGACAATGTGACCATCTCATCCATCCCCTCATTCCATTAATAAGAGGTTCTTGATCAGGTCATAATGATATTCTTTTTCTTCATCCAACCTAAAAATAAATTCATAATCATTGTGCCTGAATAGAAAGTGAAGAACCAAGGGGGAATGTGAAGGATGTGACATTAAGGGGATTTGTGGATTCTCTTTGGTCACTTTTGTATGTTCTATCATGTTGATAGGGTTGTAATTATATCTGTGTAGATCTAACGAAAAATGGAAGTAAGAGTATCATTAAAAGGCACTGAATAATTTCTGTGGGTCTCACTAGAAAGACATGTACCCATGCTTGAAGGTTGGAAACTTCTTAGACCTCCAAAAATATAAAAAAACAACATGTCATAAATCCACTCCCCCCCTAGACAAAATGTTAAGTGATGTTACTTCTTGTAACTATGATAGTCTTATAGTTATCAGCTCAAGTGATGAAATGATGCAATGTCACTACACTATGGCTTGTACTTAGTTTGAATCTTGGATAGAAGGGCTCATGATTATTTAACCATTAATACCACATAAGGATTCATTATGCCTCTGGTAAGACACCTCATGTTCCAATTTATGCAATCCTTTCTATAGTACATCTCACCTCGTTGTCCATGTGATCCTAGCTTATGGTTTTGTGTAACATAGAGTAAAATTGGTGCTTTCAACATGTGTGTTATGTTTCACTAGTATGCATTGCATTTAATTCCTTTAGTTCCTACAGACATTTTTAGGTGTGGTTACACACGAGCATCATAGGCTAGAGCCTGCTTTGGGGAGAAGCCACTTGTGTAACTTTTGTGACTTATACTTGTATGCACAACCACATCATTCTTCACCTTCCAAGTGCTTCATTGTTAAATTTTGTCATTTCCCTTATTATGTAAATTGATTTGTTCCGCAACATCCATTTAACACCCTTTTTCTTGCATCTTCCTTAGCTTTTAATGTTGATGACTCCACCTTCTAATGTTCTAATGCCTAAAACTAATTTTCTACTTACCCCAGAACTATGGACCTAACCTCAAACCTTCCACCCAATCACAGAGCTTCATTTCTTATTCTTAGTACCCTCAATAGATGCACATTCATGGACCCCAATATTGAGTAACCGATATTGGGTGGGACGTGACATCAAATACGAGATATTAGGTCACACAAAACCTATATATATGACCCCTGTGGTGCCCAAACTTCATTCTCATCATTTGTAGCTAGGGGAGTTTTTTAAATTTTCTCTTGTGACTCAGAGCTCTGCACAACCAACTGCAACATGTGATATTTGGCTCTCTATCACTCCAATTTCCATACCATTTGAACTTGTTTGAACTCAAAGTGTCCAAATTAGTCATGGGGGTGGGGGTTGGAGCGGGTGGCCGGGAGAGGATGCTTGTGTAAGAAACTTGTGCCAATTTTTTGAAATTTTCCATCACCTAAAGGATATTATAAGGGTAATAATGTTAAAAACCTTCAATGTTATAACAAATAATCAATCACATTAATGCCAAAAACCTGAATTCTTCCACCTAAGGGACCATAACCATCATAAGAAGCCACACATAAGGAAAAATAAACCAATTTTGTAAGGTCATATAAGAAGATAAATGCTTTTTCGACATTTATCTAAAAATTTTGCTAACTCTGCAATCATATGAACTAAAGAACCTAAGGATACTAAGATAACGAGTAAGGTATAAACCTATTGATGATAAAGAACATGACCCTAGTAACATCCAATCTTTGCTTGATTGCAGATAGCCCCAAAAAGAGGAGCATAGGGAGAACCTCCGTAGTGAACAACTAAGCACCCACAAGGTGGTCAAGACCAGCAAGGTGAGTAGGCAAAGCACAAGAAGAAAGAGGCCTAATCCTTGAGTATCCATCAATAGGCTCCTATCACAAAAAAATTAGTCCAAAGAAAGGCTATAGAACAATTAGCCCTCATGCAAGGAAAACACCTCACATTGTCCCCAAAATCCCTTGAGGCCATTCAAGAAAAATCCATGTTGACCATGGTCATTATAGAGATGAACTTTGACTTGTTCATGGCATTCGCTCTTGAATCCGTTTAGATGAAACTCCAGACATCACCTTTATGGCCTATTCTTTTAGATAGCAGTGAATGATACCTTGGTGAAACCTATCAATTCTAGCACAACAAAGACAAAAGTACCACTGTCAAGATTTGTAGAGTCAATGTTTCATTCTCAATCAATGTAATCATAGAAGCTCTCAATTTGCCAAATGTAGAGTTTAAGTTAGCCCATATGTCCACAAGATCTGACCTCGACACTAGAAAGTTATGATTGAGGCAGGCGTATAGCAAGGATGACAAAGCATATCATGAATTAACTTTGGAGGAGAGGACCTATTTCAAGATAGAGACATATCACCTCTTTCCCAAAAAGGGACTCAATA
The DNA here is from genome assembly GCA_015680685.1 of Gnetum montanum. Classification (NCBI taxonomy): domain Eukaryota; kingdom Viridiplantae; phylum Streptophyta; class Gnetopsida; order Gnetales; family Gnetaceae; genus Gnetum; species Gnetum montanum. Next base: position 200,929 of record MNCI01001087.1, read on the forward strand.
GGATCTCTACGTACATAGCCAGGTGAAGTGCCATACTAATGGGTAAATACATGGCTAACCTTCCCCAGTTATACTGCATAGAAATTCAAAGGTAATTTGAAGAGAAGAAGGTAGGGAAGCTAACACTTCCATTTCCTTACCTCATCCAAAAGCTATGTAAGCATGTTGGAATCCTAGGGTACACAAATGACATCCCTAGGAAGGCTCAGAATGCTTCCTTCACTAAATTAGCTAAACCAGCAGCACCAAGGAAAGACCTTGGTGAAGAAGTACAATTGGGGAAGGAAGTAGAACCTAAGAAAGAAGCTGAATAAGTGCCTAAATAGCATCATGAGCTACAAGTTCCACCTCCATTGCCACAAGACTATAGGCTAGCAATGAGCCATTTGCAAAAAATTGTCAAAACACTATGTTGGGGAAGTAGGGAGGAACTAGCCTCTTTAGAGTCATTAGCGATGTCGTGTAATCCACCATCTCAATAGATCTGACAAGTGAACAAATCTCACTACAATTAGGAGGAGAATCCTAGTGGTCCAGAAAAATATTTAGTAATGCTACATCCTTTTAAGTGATTCTTAAAATGGGAGAAGGTGCCACAATTGTGGTAATGCAACATAAAGATGTAGTAGGTGTAGCAAAAGTAATAATGGATCACATCAAAGAATCATTCAATGTGCCTATTGTGCCTCCAGTAGATCTAACTAGGACTAGAGATGCACAAATGCTTACTGGCACTTTGATGACTCTTGTAACACATGAGGATGTTTTAGACAGACTGCTATAAAGAGGGCAAGTGATGACCACCTTGTTTAACATCCCTAATGATGTCACTGTAGCCTAATCAAACCTCATAATCACTAAGGAAAAGTTGGTCATGATTGAGATTAGGGTGGAACATGCAGAAGTAGAGATGTAACATTTGCAACAAGAGCTAGCTACTCTGAGAGCTAAACAATGAGATCCTACTTGATTTATTGTGCCTAACCAACTAGAGTAATTCAAAGTAGAGTAGCTAATAAAGTTGACTAAGCAAAAAAAAGTTATGAAGTAAGAGAAAAGGAGAAGGTGATTTGGAATGCCTCTATTACTGATGCACAGTCTTATGCTCATAAAAAGGCATTGATTGTCATGTAGGAAGGGAATAAATAGCTCATTGTAGATAAATCATGGTTGATCACTATTGAAAAAAAAAAGAATATTTTAGAAGAAAGTGTGCATCAGTTAAGAGAAAAATTGATGAGGATTAACTAGGATATTAGCAAACTAGCCTGAGAAAATAGAATCCTCTCAATGGAGAAGGTCTACTCCATCCAACAAAAGTTCGCAATTGAAATAAGCACATGGTAGAATGAGGCCAAGAAACATGAGAAGTTGAAAGAACACTTTCGTGACTAGGTAGGCATGTACAAGAAAATAAACAAAAAGAAATATAGATGGCCACAGCCCACCTTGGATCCATGTCAACACAAAATCCTAAGTGGTAGCTAATTCTAGTTAGCTATGCACTAGTTCATCAAGTGGAAGTAAAAAATAAAGACCTATAGATCAAAGATTTGAAGAAATACATGACATTGTCCAACCTCAGATATGTCAACCTTCCCATGTTAACACTAGGTCAACCTAGAAGCAAGCTAGAGAAAAAGGTAACAAACACTTATGTGTTATATGAGAAAGAGTTTGCAAACAAAAAGGTCACTCTATAGAAACTTCACATTGCAAACTTAGAACTTGAAGTGGTTAAAAATTGCTACCATATACAAAAGGATGTTCCTTTAGACCTAGCCAAGAGACTCACAGATTATCATGAATTCAAAGAAAAGGCCAAGTTATTCGAAAAAGAGTGACAATAGTTTGTGGCCTGGTACATGAAGGCCAACAAAATGTTTTCATAGCTACCATGCCCTTGGGACATATCGATGCTAGCATACATCAATTTAGTAGCCTGGATGTTAAAAGACCCACAGATTGAAGAAGAAATGTTATAGGTGCTCCTCAACCATTACCAATTTCAAAAGCCTGGTGATAAAGGGAAGAGATTGATGAAGGAGCCACCACCTCCAAGAACTACATGAGCTTCCTTGATTTTGTGTTTTATAATATTATGTCCCAATTTTTGTGAAACACCATTTTGGCATGTAAGAGTCCATTTGTTGGTTTGATTATTTGAGTCAATCAATAATTCCATACCTTCCCAACATTTTATAAAGAACTTGTTCCTTGTTTTGTTTAACTTGAGAATGAGTTTTCATTTAGTCGCAGAGGTATGATGAGTTATGATTATGTTAGCCCTAATATTGAATATCCAATATCGAGGCTTCAATATCAAATATGCAATATCGAGTCCTAAGAAACAATGTCGGATACTTGATATCGTCTCCTCTATGCTAGCCTATAAATGCAACACTTCAGTGCATGGTTGGGAGAGAGTTTTAGTTGTTAGTTTTTGTTAGTCTTTCTTAGAGTTCTAAATTCAAGTTCTGTTGTTCCTAGTGCATGCCTACAACATGATGTTTGTAATTGTACAACACCCTTATTTGAGTGTGATATACTTGAACACATTACATGACTAGAAATAAAGATCGAGATTACCTCCATCATTGCAGCATCCGCTTAGATTTATTATTGATTTAATTATTTAATTATTTACTATTTTCCTTAGTTAATCTTTCCATTTATTGCCCTTTACGATTCATGTCATTAAATGGAATGAGTATGACTAATCATGAGCACTTAAGTGTAAGCACTTGGTAATCCAATAGTGTATTATTTGGCAAACCCAGTGATGTGAGTTTGGCAATTCTAGTAGTGGTTATATGAAGTCTAAGGCATGTGTAGATGATTTAGGGATGAATACTCATTTCATGTAGGCCAGTTTAGATCTTATTTTCCATTATTTATTAGCTTAATTAATTAATCTCTTTATTTTCATTAGGGGCAACATAGGATTAGACGACATCATCATATGCCTCACTTTGGACTAAATCATACATGACAAAGCTACCACTAGTCCAAGTGGGAAGATAGTGAACTACGATCATAGTATAATGGTTTAGATACATAACTAGTCCCATCCATGGAATTTGACCAAATCATGTGTGAATGCTTGTGATTCATATGGTTGGGCGTAGGGGTACCTCACTGCTCATCACTAACTCTAGGCTTTTCATCTTACTTAACTAGCTTACCTTATAGGAGTTTCACATCCATATGCTAATAGAGGTCTTTGTTTCTCATCTCTACCTCCACTACCACTTATTACCTACCTTGGATACTTCCTAATGTGATGTTCTAATTGTCCACATTGATAACAGTTTAGGCCACTCTTCTATAGATGCTCAAATTATCTACATATGTAACACACAAGTGGAACTACATATCCCATAGGAGGAATAACATCACTTACTATGGCTTGAAGAGTATAGATCTTCATTTAACTTATGGTCTCCTCTTATGTCTCTATCTACATTTCTCTTGGACTTCATCCTTAATCAAGCTTCTCTATAGATCTATGGCTACCTCATGTGCATCATCATAAGAAGTGAGATGAAGGGGCAAAAGAGGATGCTTTAGGATTAGATAAAGTTCTTTGACAAATGTGTTCACCCCATCTTAAGCATTCATCATCTTAGTAACATAGCTACTAAGCTCTATAAACTAAGCATCATAGTCAGTCATAGTTTAGTTACCTTAGTATAATTGATAGAACTCCTCCTTCTTGACTTAAACATACTAGGTAGAGATACATATACAACTAAAAGAAACTAAGAAATCCATCCACTGAACCTCTTATCCTACCCATTCATTAGCCTACTCCTTAGATCTCTGCCAATATTTAGCACTATCTATCATCTAATAAGCTATCAATCTAGTCTACTATGCTAAGGTACATCCTTGACAAATGTTTTTTTGAAAGAAAATTTGAATCATGCTAGATTCATCATCACTTGCAATTTATTTCTCAAGGATTAGAGAGAGAATAAATAGCATTATAGTTAATGTCTAGCTAAGATGTAGCAAGTAACGATTAGTTTTAGAAAAAATGACTAGTTATAGAAGAAAAGGAAAAAAAAGAAAAAAATTTATAGATATAATAAATAAAATAAAAAATAGTTATAGGAATAAATAATGAATGATGATAAATGTAAATAAAGCAAAATTGATGATTTGGAGTACAAGAATTAATTGTTATAACTTCCATTTTGGAGGTACCAATGTGCAAATAGTATATTCTTTTAAATATTTAGGTTTCATGTATATGAACAATTACATGTAGAGGAAGTACATCAAAAACAAATAGTAGGAGGTTTCAAGGCTCTATATGATTTCAAAAACAAATGCAAGAAGTTAAACATTTAGGCTTGGAAGATTAAGAAATAATTTCTTCATACTATCTATCATCTATCTTACTATATTGTAGGGATGTGTTGTTTGAGGACTTGGAATTAGTGCTAAATATTAGAAAGATATTGTAAAAGTACAAAAAAAAATTTCTTCATGATGAATTAAAGGTAAAGATGCAAACACCTTAATTAATGTTATTTTGCAAATGTAATTTATATATATATATTTGACATAGAAGCCTTATTCCAATTCATTACATACACTCATAGCTTGCATATCTCAAGGTAAGAAAAATTTTGTAAAGTAGTTCTTGAGGATTCGTAAGACCATGGTTCATATTTTCAAGGGATGAAATGGTTGAGAAAATGGAATATCTCTTTTGAGGACACGTAGCAAGATCCTAAGTGTATTCACCAATTAGTCAAGGGGAAGGTTTTAACACAGATGTGGACTAACGTGAAAGAAAATAGACAACTTTATTTACACCACATTAGATATAATAAACTAGATGTAGAAGCTCACTATCTCATAGTTAATATTCTCATTAAGTATTAGAACACTACCAGCAAACTTAACTTAAGTTCTCATCATCTTAGAATTGAAAGTGAAAGATGGATTCAACTCCTATGAGAAGAGCATATTTGTAGGTTGTGCAAATCATGAACCTTTGAAGATGACCTACATGTGTTTATTTCATATGCTTTTACTACCCATTTGAATAAACATTATAATGTTACAACAACAAGATTGTATGATTTGTTTCTTATGCTCCCATTAGTGCTTGGTCAATTTGTAAAATCTATCTTTATTTTTTTATGAAAATGTAATGTGTCCAATAGATCCTATGGGTCTTGACATGTGATAAAGCTTCATTTCATTTCAATAATAGAAAAAAAAAGAAAAAAGAAAAAAAAATTAAATACTTTTTAAGGAAAAATTATGGCTAAAATAAAAATGGCCAGTTGTAGGACAAAAGTAGTGTAAATAGAAGGGTATGCAAAGTAGGGATACATGGATTATTATTAGTTTAGTGGATATAGAGGAATATTTCTTTTTAAGAAAACTAATACTACTACTTAAAAAATTAAAATAAAAAATAAAAATTCAAAACAACTAGTTAAAGAAATATAAAAGGTTAAGGAGGGAAAAGAAAACCAAAAATATAATGAGATAGTCATGATAATTGAACTCACAAATTCTAACATATAAGATGAAGAGTTTGTACATAAATATATAATATACTACATATAATATAAAAAATTATTTTTAGAAAGAAAAAGATACAATTAAGTATGATTTTAAAGTAAATTTCTAGATTTCTTAATTATCATTAGAATAGGCTACCATGCTAAGTGGATAAAATAGTCTTGATCTCAATTAATATTATTACAATAAGTTCTAATTTCAAGTGCTTCTCTAATTTTTTATCTACAAAGTTATCCATTACACAAAAAAATTCGCTCTTATCTATTAACCACTTATGATTTCTAGACGAGTTATCATTTTCTATATGTTCCAAAAGAGGTGATTTTGAAGATGTAAAATATTGTATGTCTTTTAAGTACTCTTTCAATTTAATAGAGAAAGTTATACCAGTTTCATCAATATAACATTTACCAAACATGCAAGAGATTTTATAAATATCACTATTATTGAGAATAGTCTTATTATTTTTAAGCCTATAAAAAAAGTCAAAGATTTTGTTATAGGATTTAAAACTATTATAACATAATTTTTTAAAAAACTCTAGTTATTTTCTTATATTTACCTTTGATGTAGCAAATGTTGATGAATTTTTTATTTTAAAAAGAATTATTATTATCTAAATTTGCTAGGTTGATATTTATATCAAAAGGAATGCTTGTTTTCTTTAGTTAAGAATGAATCAATTTTATTCATGCTTTAGTAATAATCTTTTCATCAAAGTCATTGAGTTTAAAGATAGTGTTCAAATGATTAGCCTCTTTATAGAAAGAAGTTTTATTACAAATCTTGATAACTTTGATCATTTAAGAAGCAAAGGATAGAGAGCTTTTTACTAAAAGGATGATTAGAAAGACCATCCAAATATTGATCAATATGTATTTCATTTTTAAATGCTTCACATAATATTATAAATTTGTTATTCAAGTTTTTCTTACTTACTAAGTACATCTTATCAAATCAAATTTCTTTCTTAACTCTTTAAGCTACTATGCTATCACAGTGGGATCCTTTGTCCTAGAGAACCTAGGAGTAAAACTACTATACCATCTTTCTAGTAATAGACTATATGGTTGGCTTACTAGTACCACCATCATTATTAATACCAACCTCTTCGATGACTAGCCCATTGGCATCATTGTCATTGTCAAACTCCTGAATGGTTCAACCTATTATACCATTACTATTATCACATCCAACTTCTTGGATGACTATAAGTGAAGATGGAGCAACACCTACTGTATCCATAAACTACTTGAATAATTATATCATATGTCCAATAAGGTCCATCTAAGTATTACTAGTCCCTAAACTCATTAGTGATGCTTGACCAAGTACCAGTGTCTCAACCTATGTACTTAAGGGTACCTAGGTCTCATTAGTATGATGGTCAATGCCTCCAAGTCCTTGATGACCTAACATCACTAATACCTATAAGAACAGAGATAGGTACCATAACATCCTATCTCAATTAGACTAACTTACTCTAAAGATTTAGGTTTTGGGATTTTGGACCAAGAAACTGAAAAACTTTTGATCCAAGTGGTAAAGAAAAGGACATATAAATCATAGGAGAATTCCTACCCATAGCAATATTGTGAACTTATTGAAGGATGCTTTCATCAAATTTTAAAAATTAATTCTTGAGAACCAACACAACTAAATTGGAGATGGTTTCCTTGAAAAGACCCTATTAGGAATGAGGACTGATGAGTGGCGAGGTACCCCTACACTCAACCATATGAATACGAGCATTTCACGCACGATCCGGTTGAACTCCGTAGACAGGCTAGTTGTGGTATCTAGATAGTTGCAGTTTGCTGTCTTTCCACATAGACTAGTAATTTCTTTTTCATGTATGGTTTAGTCCAGAGTGAGGTGTATGATATGTTCCTAAACTAATGCCACTCCTGAAGGTAATGGGAAATAACTTCAACTAAGCTAAGAGGAAAAGTGAGAGAGAATCTAAACTAATAGGAGATAGGGAGAGAGAATCTAAGCTAGCCTAAGTGTGATGAGCATTTTTTCCTTAATCAGCTATACACATCTTGGACCTTGTGCATGACTACCACTGGGATTACCAAGTGTAGATCCTAGGTACGCTACTAGGTTACCAAATAGTCACACTTAAATGCTTGTGATTAAGTCATACTCATTCCACATTTAAGGAGTTTAGGGTGAAGAGATATTAACTATGAAAGCAATAAATAACAATAACAATTAAATGATTAAACTAATTGAATGTTGCAATGATTAAGTAATCTTAATCTTTATTTCTAGTCATGTGCATGTCCAAGTACGTCACACTCGAATAAATGATTCCATACAATTACAATCATCACATTGCAAGCATGCACTAGGAGAGAGGGTTGAGAGGAAAAAGTGATAAAAAGACTCTATTCTAATGCTAAACTAACTCCCTAAAAACTTACCCTTACCGTGTGCCTACATGTGTATTTATAGGCCCACGCAGGGTCACAATATCATGTATCCAATATCGTTATTGGGTTGCGATATCATGTACCCAATATTATGGATTTGATATCGAGGGTCCAATATCATGACCTGATGAATCATGATTCATCATACCCCCATGACTGAATGATAACTTGCCCTCAAGTCAAAATGAGAATAAGCCCCATTGATTATACAATGGATATATATGGGATTATTGATTGACAAGGAATTTATTCATGCTGCAGTGGAGAACTCAATAGAACAAAATTGGGACACAACACAAAAAATGCAAAATCACAAAATTATTAAATTTTGTAGAACTCATGTGATTCCAGGTGGAAATGGCTCCTCCATGGGTTGCTTCCCCTTATCTTGTGCTCCAGGTTTTGGGATTTGATGATGTTGAAGTAGTGCCCAAATATTTTCCTCTTCAGTTCGAGGATCCTATGCCGTCCATGCTAATGCTCCAATGTTTGATGGATTTGGCACCTCCCATGGGCACGGTAGTTGCAGAAACATTTTGTTTACTTTGACGTACCAAGCCACAAACAACCATTGTTCCTCCTCGTAGGCTCTAGCTTTGTCCTTGTACTCCTGAAAATCTATAAGCCATTGAGCCAAGTCCGTTGTGACATCATTTTGTCCTTGGTAGCTTGCTTTAACCACCTCTAATCCAGAATTTGCGACTTCCAGCTTCTGCAATGTTTTCTTGTGTTCTTCAAATTCTACTTCATACTTGGTGTAGGTGGTAGCTACCTGCCTCTCAAGCTTTGTCCTCGGGCACCCTACTATCAACATGGCTAGATTGGCATACTGTAGATTTGCCAACTCCATGTACTCTATGAGATCCTAAATCTACAGGTCCCAACTTTTAAGTTTTGCCTAGTGAGCAAATGCATATGTGTCCAATATGGCCTGCCAATCAGTGTGTTAAGCACTGAAAGCATGGATGTGGGCCTTGGCCATATGGATCTCCTTCTTGATGATTTTCTTATACATTCCCACCTAGTCTTGGAAGTGCTCTTTTAACTTTTCATGCTGCTTGGTCTCGTTCTGCCACATGCTTATTTTGATGGCCATCTTCTAACGGATAGCATGCACCTCCTCCATTGAGAGGGTTCGATTTTCTCTAACCAAAAAATTCATGTCTTAGTTGACCCTGATCAGCTGTTCTTGCAATCATTGGAAATTTTCTTCAAGAACGTTCTTTTGTTTCTCCATAGAGGTCAACCAAAGATTGTCAGCAACAAGCTATTTATTTTCTTCTTGTAAGGCCTTGAGTGCCTTAGTGTACGCGTAGGTTTGTGCTTGTGCCTTAGAAGCATCCTAGTTGGCATTCTCTTTTTCCTTCACCACTCTTTTATTTTCTACCAATAATTTGTTAAGTTTCTCTATCCTGAAGGTGTCCATATGGTCTACAAGAATGAATTGAGAGGGATCCCGCTATGCAGATTGTAGGGTTACGAGCCTTTCTTGCAGTCTTGCCACTTCTAGTTCTGCATGCTCGACCCTTATCTCTGTCATGACCAGCTTTCCTTTGGTGGAGATGAGGTCTGATTATGCTACCATAACATCTTGTGGGATGTCAAACAAGGATGCCATCACCTATCCTATTTGTAGTAATCGATCAAGCACATCCTCATGCTCTGTAGGAGTCATTGAGGGACCAACCAGAGTTTGAGCATTCTGTGCTCTTGTGAAATTTTCCAGTGGCACAACAGTGATATTAAAATATTCTTTAATGTGGTCTATGACCACCTCTATGGCTCTCGCTACATCCTGGTGCTGCATGACCACCACTATGGCCCCTTCACTAGTCTCCAATTGCACCTGAAAGGATGCAACGTTTCCTGAAATCTATTGTGACCAATAAGTCTCTCCTCCTCCTATTTGAATGGACACCTCGCCCCATGTGCAATCTATAGAGATAGTGGGTTGTACGGTATCGTCGATGATGTGGAAGAGATTTGCATCATCACAACTTCCCCAATTAACTGTCTCAGCGATGGCCTTGAGATGGCTCATCGATGGTTGGTAATCTTGGAGTAGTGGCAATGGTTGATCTCGTTGGCTTGTGTTGGGCCCTGCTTCTTATTGTTGACTAGGTCCCATTCTTGGCAGTTGGCTAGGCCCTGCAAGTTGAGTTACAGTGGGCCCCACTATCTGTTCTTACTCTTGTTCTGGCCCTAGCATCTCACCAGCACTTTTCCTTGCTACTAGTGGCTTCAGTAGTTTGGCATACGAAGCATTTTGGACTCTTTTGAGGACATCATTTGTGTATCCCTGAATACCAGAATGGTTGCACAGCTTCCTGATGAGACAAGGGAAGGGCAACACAAACTTTCCTGTCTTGTGTTCTTCAAACTGCCTTAAGATCTCCATGAAATATAGATTAGGCAGGTTAGCATCAACCTTTCCCATCAATATCGCACTTCCTCTTGCCACATATGTTGAAATTTTGTTTAATCCTTTTGTGGGAAAGATGTGATAATTTTCAATTTTAAAGTAGATTCTCTCTTCCAATGTCAATTCTCTATATATCTTATCTTCCTTACCGTATGCCCTATCTAACCAAACCCATCATGCATCAACATCAAAACGAGTAGACAGAAAAGTAACCTTTGGCCTTGTATTCGGAAGGTTTAACACTTCTAAAATGGCTTTAACAGAAAAATCAACAGACACACCACAAATGTCAACCATGGTGCCTTCTTCTTTATTGTGCCAAAATTGGTACGTTTCTTCTAAGTACCATGCACTGCTTTTACAGAGGATAGGCCATAATGGGAACCCTTTGAGGTGGTCCCTAACGACCTCAGGAGCAAATTCCATGAAAGATTCAAAGTTTAATTTCATGATCACTGTAGTTGATGTGGACCTTTCATGAATGGCCTGGACACATTTTGGGGGCAACGTGAGGTGTTGTCCCTATTCAAGCACTACAATAGCTTCTCCTTCTACCTATCCTGATTGTATAGTGGCAGGGGCTTCTTGATGGATACTGAACGATTTCTCCTCCTACTCTGCATGTTGTTCAACAACCACCTGTCCTCTGCCTCTCCTAGGTTTTTTTGATGCACCTTGAAAGGGACCTTATTGTTCTCCATGCTTTGGGGCCATCTGCAATCACACAGGGCCAATCATTAGTAAGGTTGCTTACCAAAGTTAAGTTGTACCTTACTTCTTGCCTTAATGAGTTTGTTTTGATTCCATGTGATTTTAAAGTTAGGAATTTTTATGGAAATGTCCCCAAAAGATTTTAATATTTGGTCCACTTTGCTTAGGTGGTTTTAGAGTTTAATTTCTCGGTATAGATAAGGAGATGAAATTGTTTTTGACACATGTTTATTGTTTTAATAACTAATTACCCTTAATAGTGTCCTCAGGCAATAATGAATTCCAAAAAAATTATATGCAATTTGGTGTGTACCCCTCCCCCACGACTAAGCTAAACACTCCCAATTCAAGTAGGTTTAGACAAAATGAAAATCGGAGCGCTAGTGAGTGAGTTATGGTTATCGAAACAAGATATGTGCAATCACAAGTCGTAGAAGAAAATTTGAAAAACTTCCCCCACATAAACAGTTGCAAATGATGTTAAATTTTAAGAGCACCATGATAGTAAGATGTATGATCACTTGGCATTTCATTCAAGGGAGGAGTGATTTTACGTTATGACACTTGTTTTTTTTTTTTTTATGTATTACTTAATCCAGAGAAGCCACCTACCTTTAGGCATGAGTACATGTCTTTCCAATGGAACCTCCTGGAACAACATTATTCTTTGTTCTTCTAGTTGAGTGCCTTTTGATTACTCTTACTTCCATTTTTTGTTAGATCTACAAGGATCTTAGTACAACCAAGCTACATGATAACTCTTACAAATGCCACCAAAGAGGATCCACAAGTCCCCTTGATGTCACACCCTAGCCATTCCTTCTTGGTCCATCCTTCTTCACTCTGGGCATAATAACACAAGGTTACTTCAAGTTTTAATGATTAGGAATATCATTGTACCTAGGGTAGAACCTCTTATTAATAGAATGGGTGGATGGATGTTGTGGGCTTGCTGTTCACATAATGAGTTACCTAAGACTTGATAACATAAAACAACACCTCAAACAATGGTCACATGAGTGTTTTATTCCTAGATGAGATTACTTTATAAAAAGGTAAAAAGATAAAAATACAAAAAAGACAAAAAGATCAAACAATAAGTTGAAAAGTGAAAAACTGAAAAACAAAAAATTGTAAAATTAAAGAAGAGGAAAACATTTATTAATTCTGTTGTTGTTAGAATGGGGGATACCCCTCATAACTAAATGGTTGAGCCTGGTTAGAATTAATAAATAAAAGGTTGGGATCCTTGCATGTTAGAAATATTGGGACTTGGTCATACTTACCCCATTGGGGTTCACACACTTGATCAAAGTTGACATAGTGGGGAAAGTTATAAGATGTGGTTANTTTTAGACATGACTGTTGAAAGGGACACCACAGTTCAGAAACCATTGCACCTGCCAACTCAACACAAGTCCAACACTGTTGTGCATCTTCTTCTTCAACCCAATGCCTCATGTTACCTTATCAAGGCCACCACTCAATNAAGAAGAAGATGCACAACAGTGTTGGACTTGTGTTGAGTTGGCAGGTGCAATGGTTTCTGAACTGTGGTGTCCCTTTCAACAGTCATGTCTAAAAAAGGGATGCCTATGATGTTGTGGAGGATTCCCACTGTTGTTGACAGTAGAAGCACAAGTAACGCTCGTGGGTTGATGCTATGATGCAAATCCCTTGGGTACAATTGGTGGCGATGTAGAAGGAGGTGAGGATGAGAATGTTGAAATTGAAAAGAAGTGTAATGTACATGAGGTGGTGGTCCTATTGGAGAGGATATGGATTGATAGTATTGAGGAGAATAATAATAATNGCACTTAGGTTTGGGTGGTATGAAGGGTGTGACCAGTTTGGGGATGGCCTCCCCCACAATTGGGATTGTTGCCACTATGATCAAACACAGTATCTCTATATGAACTCTGGATGTAACACTCTTCCCCAATGCTCCTGCAATTGTGACAAGATTGGACATTAGCCCTTGGGATGATCATACAGGAAAATGTTGCATTAATACGTATGATTGGTAGTTAAGTTCTTATTCTCTTCAACCCTTCTTTCCAATCGTCTAAAGGTGTTTTGTTCTATTTCTTAGGTTTTCATAACTCTATCTCATATAATGTTGGCATATTCTCCACATTTTTTATGCATCCATTCCATCATCTTATTGATCTTTCCCTTAACTTCATCCAATGATTGTAGTGCTGGAAAAGATGGTTCCACCTCATTGTGGTGAGTTGATTTCTCCTATTCATTATCATGGGCCCTTGTTGATTTAAGGCTTTGGTCTTGTTAAGATTTTTCAACATTCTCCCACTTAGCCATTTCTCCTTCTTCTTTTGCTACCCACTTAATAATCTCTTAGAGTTGATGGGTTTGTAGCTCATATAGTTGACCTTGGGCATACATCCCTACGTTCTCCCTTGTTTCATTACAGAGCCCATTAATAATGTGGTACATTAGCCTCTCCTCGAAGAACTCATGGCCTGGGCAGTTGTTTAACAGTGCATGATATCTTTCTAAGGCCATGTCCAAGGGTTCATGTTACACTTGTTTCCACTCTTGGATTTGTCTCCTCAAGGCTGACACTCTTGCATAGGTTTGATATCTTTCATTAAATAGTTCTACCATTGTTGACCAACGTCGGATTAATTTTGGTTTTAACGACCTATACCATACTTTTGCATGGCCAACGAGTGTCATAGGGAAGAGCTTAATTTTTTGCCATCCATTATCAACGTTGTTCCATGCACAGGCATCATAGAAGGCTCATAAATGTTGTTGTGGATCTAAATCATATCCTCCTGAAAACTTAGGAAAGTTGTTTAAGTTAAGCTTGGGTAGACAACTCTCCTTACGATGCTTGTGGAATATTCGAATAGCCTCTTGTATTTCTGTTAGGCTTGTAGTGGCCAGTAGGGGTTCATCGTCACTAGGTATGTTATGTATCCATGAGTTGGGATGATGTTGTCTTCGTTTATGTTTATAGGAAACCCCTACATTAGATTGGGTACTCCACATTTCATCTTCATCATCATATAGTTCGTTGGTTCTCCAATGAATTGCCTTACTACTTGTTGCATTATCATAGTCTTGTGAGAGAGACATTATGTGTGAATTTGTATGTGACTTAATTGAAATTAATTTTCTTCCCTAAAAGATGTATCATGAATACTTTGTTACAGTGATCTTGTATGATGTAAGTAATCTAAATAACTAGCACCATCCCCAGCAATGTCACCAATGATGAGTGGCGAGGTACCCCTACATTGATGTTGGCGACCGTTTGGGACGCAACCGCCAATGAGTGTCCTCGAACAGGATTTAGGTGCCCGCTGGTCTCTGGCAACACCAAGGCCCAGATACCTCCAAATAAACTCAGTAGTTAATGTGAGTATGTGTGTGTGCTGTTGCAGCGTGCGGTTGTGAGAAATGTAACGATTGCGTGTGTGTAAGCTACAAATGACTTACTTTTCAAGAGATTCAGCCAACTTTATCAAGTACTGTGAGTTATTGAAAGTTTCCTATTTTTTTCAACTACCTAGTCTACGCGGTCCTTATAATACCTGCTTGTAACAAGTAAAATTTTGCAAAAACATTTGAGCACAACTCCGCAAATCTACTCCTAATTTTCCCCAGAGAAAGAGGTAGTTCCACAAGAAAACTAGAAATAGAGCAAGATTCAATGGAAATAGA
>MNCI01001087.1:217726-230147 GCA_015680685.1 Gnetum montanum
CAACCAATGTGCAACAATTACAGTTGTTTTGTTAACCATGATTCTACCAAGAGCTTCCTACACTATCCTTTTAGATTCAGCATCCAAAACACTTGTAGCTTCATCAAGAAGAAGAATATCAACATTTTTGTTAGGCATGGTTCTCTCAGAATCCTTCCATGGTATTCAACTGGTCAACAAACCTGTATCTTGCTTCCTACTTGTTGAGGCCAGATTAGCAAGATATGCTGCAAAACTTGAGAATATATATATATTTTTATTTTATCTTTCCAAGTCCAAAGATTTTGGGTCCCTTTGTAAGCTTGATATAGGCACTATGCTCCCATATTTTTTCTCTCAAACCCAAACTTTAGCCACTTCTCTAAGAAATTTTAACCCATTTAATCTTACCAGTCTGCTCCATGAAATGGCCAAAATGTGCCAACAATTGAACCATACGAATACGAGTGTTTCACACATGATCTGGTTGAACACCATAGATGGGCTAGTTGTGGTATCTAGATAGTTACTTGTTAATCATAGTTTGTTGTCTCCCCACCTAGACTAGTAATTACTTTATCATGTATGGTGATGAGTGGCAAGATACCCCTACACTCAACCATATGAATACGAGTGTAGCATGCACGATCCGGTTGAACTCTGCAGACTAAGTGTCACAACGCCTCTTGGATCACTTAGGGTTAATCATTCGTTATCTTCCCAGACTTACTTGTAGTTGTCACAGTGTATGGTTAAGTAAGTATGAGGTATATGAATTTTATAGCTTTTATGTTTTTGTCTCCTATGCTAACAAGGTAAAGGGTTGAGAAACTAATTACTAACTCTAACTAATGAACTAAGTCTAAATTACCTAGCGTCAGCATCTGTTCCCACTTACTGTACACACACTGAACCAATGTAACTGTGGCTACTAAATGCTAATCATTGCTGGGATCACCACGCGTAACGCACATGCTCAAAGTGGTCATACTGAGGCACTTAATTAGGAGAGAAGGGTTGAGAAGGAAAATAGTAAATAACAAGTAATAAATAATGGGTAATAAATAATAATAAAAAAATCATATTCCATGCACTGCAAGGTTTATCCAAGAAGCTCGTCTTTATTGCCGTACAAAAACTTGTGTTCAGGTAAAATGTTTGCTCAAATAAAGATCCATTCACTTTAGGACTCCTACTGCGGGCACATGGAAAATATTCTATCTCTGGAGTGATCAATCTGCCAGAGTTTCCCTACTGTCTAGCCTAGGATGAGGAAACAAGGAAGAGCCGCCTCTTATTTATAAATATGACAACGCACCGCGATATCGCGTACGTGATATCACAGGGGAGGATGCGATATCATGACAGCCATGATATTCCGTACACGATATCGCGGCTCATGCGATATCGCATCCCATCATATGGTTTAGTCCAGAGTGAGGTCTATGATATGTTCCTAAACTAATGCTACTCCTGAATGTAATGGGAAATAACTTCAACTAGGGTAAGAGGAAAAGGGAGAGAGAATTTAAACTAATAGGAGATAGGGAGAGAGAATCTAAGCTAGCCTAAGTGTGATGAGCATCTATTCCTTAATCATTCGTACACATCTTGGACCTTATGAATGACTACCACTGGGATTACCAAGCGTAGATTCTAGGTATGCTACTGGGTTACCAAGTAGTCACACTTAAATGCTTGTGATTAAGTCATACTCATTCCATGTTTAAGGAGTTTAGGGTGAATAGATATTAACTATGAAAGCAATAAATAATAATAATAATTAAATGATTAAACTAAGTGAATTTTGCAATGATGAAGTAATCTCGATCTTTATTTCTGGTCATGTGCGTGTCCAAGTACGTCACACTTGAATAAAGGATGCCGTACAATTACAATCATCACACTGCGGGCATGCACTAGGAGAGAGGGTTGAGAAAAAAAAGTGACAAAAAGACTCTATTCGAATGCTAAATTGACTCCCTAAAAACTGACCCTTCCTGTGTGCCTACATGTGTATTTATAGGCCCACACAAGGTCACGATATCATGTATCCGATATCGTTATTGGGCTGTGATATCACGTACCTGATATTGTGGATCCGATATCAAGGGTCCGATATCGTGACCTAATGAATCATGATTCATCAAGGATAATACTTGAAATAAGCATCAATCATCATACATAGAGTAGTTATACCTTTGTTAATTTGAATACTTGCATAGAAATATTCTACATCATAAGCGAAGAAAATCACATTTTGAGGTGGGAGTGAAAATCCTTGAGAATGATGAAGGAATCTATGAGATGAGAGGATTAAGCAAGTATTATGGGCATGAGTAGATAGTGAAGGATATGAGAAACATGTTTGAGGAGGTAGCATGTGTAGGAATAGATGGTGCAATCAACCACTAAAGGTTTGTAAATTTTAGAAATTAGATAGAAACCACATGGGTCGGCTTTAGATACATGTTGTCAAGAGAAAATTTCTAAACTCATATAGAACAAGTAAAAACTGGTTGATGATGAAGATGAACTTGGAAAATATGATGTGCTAGGGAATGGTCTAAACTTTCAAATAAACCTTAGAATCTAGGAGTTATCAATTGGCCTCTTAGGGATACGAGAAACTATCTAGTACACTAATTCCTAGGATTTTATCAACAAGTCTTAGAATGATTAAATGATCTCATCCAAGACATTTGAGAGCAAAGAGGAGATATTTAGGATAGAAAGGTTTATTAAAAAATGTAGAGAATCAAGGGTAGAGATTAGGATGTCATGGAAGTGGCAAATGAAATCTTCAAGTGGAAAATGATGACAACAAGGATTCCATTTACTAGGCACAAAAAAATTAATTTAAGTAAGAAAAATAGCAATAGACAAAGGATAGCAAAATAAATATCTTTTATTTAACTATAAATCAAAATGATTTTGTGAATGGAGGCATTTGGTGAAAGCTTTAAACTCTGCAATGATGTCATAAAGACTTATAGGAGGTAGCCTAGGAATAAGTTTTAAATCTAGACCAAGAAGTTTCTTTTCATCCCTAGAAAAATTATAGGATAAGAAATTGTAGATATTTTTACTTCTGATAGCTTTCTTCTCTTGAATCGTGTGATGACAAAGGAATGAAAATTAATAGCATGAGCCCATGTGTTTAGGTGGAAACAAAAAGCTATTGATTTGGGTAGCACCATGAATTTCTAAAACTTCCTACATGTGTGAATTTAGATGACATAGGAAAATTGCAATAAGGGCATTGTTCATTTTTCTCTAATCTAGATGAACTAAATGTAAAAGAGATGATGAATTCATCTTTTACTGAGTAGACCCATTCCAAGATCAGGTTCTACCTCAAAATGGACAATTCTTATTTAAAGGTTGCTCATTGCTAGAAGTAGGATTACCTATAGTAGGGGGTACTAGAGCATTGTTAGTACTCTTATGATTAGAATTAATAGGAATGTAAAAAGGAACAACATTAAGCTACTTGAGAACATTACTAACATCTTTTAACAAAAAGGTTTTCTTTTTACTATTGAACTTGTGATCTATGAACTCATTAATAGTGGATTCAATGTTTATTTTATTAACTACTTCTTCTACAATAGTTCAAGCTTACTACCTAATAGCATCAACTTGAACATGAACTTATTTTTTTGAGCTAAAACTAGACCAAATCATTTTTAAGGTCATTAGAAATCTTCTTGGTGCAAACTACTTGTAGATTTAAAATATTAATTCAAGAGATTTAATTAAGTTTGAAGATCACTTGATGTGACATCTTGTTCTTGGATATCATGTAAAATGTCAAATATACATTACATTCAATATTATGCATAAAGAAAATAATAGGGAAAATGCAAAAGAAAAAAGGGAAATGATTGCTCTATTAATGTAGAATAATGTATCTTGGTCATACTTTGAGGATTCCTTAGGGATAACTTCCTAAAATCTATCCCTTAAAGGTAATCCAACAATACCACCAAGGTTAGGCCTATAACTGGTCAAAAGTGATGGCAGTCACCTTTTTATCCTACTTCACCAACACTTGTTAATCATCTTTACCAAGCATGTGACTTTATGCTGATATGACCTCTAATGCCCAATTATAAATACCTTACATTAAATGCCCAAAGGTCACCTTGAGAGATGCCCATTATTACAATGTATCCTTTGAGATCTTAATTACAACTTATCCTTTTGAATCTTAATACATCATTTTTTATGAAGAAATACCATCTTTATTATGGAGTGACACTATTTCGGAACAGGAATGTGACACTTGGTTAAGTTTGTCAATACATTGATTGTGAAAAATAGCAAATTGAGCTTAAAAATTAGCAACAATAATTGCAATAGCCTTGAGATAAAACCTTTTCTACTTCATATTACACTTTACTTAGGCTTCTACAAAATTTTCTTGCATCATAAAATTTTCTTCTTTATCTTCAACTTTGAGATTAAAATGGTTGCTTTTGAAAACTATTGATAAGAACTACTTTAACTATAAGAGAGGATAATTTATCTCATAATTGAATAGTCTGATCTACATGATGACATTTATTTCTGAAGTCCTTGATAGAGTAGGAACTAAGCTCAACTTTGCTTGCTAGAATAAAAGAAAGGTTGCAGAAGGCAGCAACAACCTTGGCTATATCAAGGTTAGATTTGAGACTAGGAACCCAATTCTAAAGTTGAAAAAATTCAACATTATTCTATTTGACTAGGCAATTGTACTCAATTATCTACTTTAAGCTTTGTTCTATCTACCTTTTATTGTTCTTCATCTCAATCTTTAACATATAAATTTGGTCCAGAAATATTTGTACATCGATAAATGTTGTTACTCTAGCATAGCAAGATCTAGATCATTTTCTAGAAGTAATAGGTCGACTACCATTAAAATGTTGGTTACTAGAAATAACTAGTTGAGCAATTGTAATGGTAAGAATATCACTAATATTCTCTAATCTAGCTATCTTTGCAACTTGGTTGTACTTCATCATGTGATTAGCAACATGATGGAAATTTTTATCAAACTCAAACACAAGATCCTAAGAGTTTCTAGAATCCATCTTAAGCTAGTAATCACAAAGAGAAAAAAAATGTATTTGAACTTAAAATTTTAAGTAGAGTGCATGTAACAACTTAAGCAAGTTGGGCAAACTTTAAAAAACTACAATAAAAGATGGAAAAAACATAAAGAAACTACAAAGAATGGAAAATGGCTACTAAAATGAACTACAAAAATAGAAAAATGATCAACATCATAAGCAACACAAAGCACTTTCAAGGAATTTAATCCCTCCTCATCATGATTTTAGAGAAATGTTGGATGTGTGCCAAAACAAGGATGACAGTAGCTAATTTAAAGGAAGAAAATGACCCTTTATTAAAAAAACAACAAGTTGGCACACTTTGATTCTTTTAAAAAAAACTAAACCATCATATTTTCAAGTGTGTAATGATTATAATTGAATCTATTATGTATCAAAAAGCTCCAAAGCTTAAATGGATTTCTCCAATAAATAATAGGTTCATGAATGACATTTACTAAATGTGGACCATCACTTAGAGTAATGGTAAGATGCCTTTTTCTCAAATCATAAAACTTGGATTCAAGGTTGGGCACAACCATTCAAAAAAGATTAGACCTTTTTCTCATTTACCATCCTTTCTAAGACCCTACTTTAGCATGATGAGCATTAACCCTCTAGGTGATGATCCTTTTTATAGTAAAATTAAAAATTTTAAGTGGCTTACTTGGATTATAATATAATGAAAGACTCAAAGAATGGAATAAGAATTATCAAGCTTTATTACCTAGCTCTAAGAAAAATGTTCGTAAGATATAAGATATCATTATTGTCTAACAAGTATTAGTTTTGTTACTAACTCCTTATAAATAATCCTTACTGGTTGAGTAGAGGTGATCCACACTTAGCTTAACTTTCTTATATTAATCAAAAATACTTCATTAGTGATTAGACCTATATAAGACTATAGGATATCACATTATTAAGATTTTTGTGTTTAGGAAATGTAAGATGTATATCAAGGTGATGTTCTAGATGACTTTGGCTACAAGTCACTAACCTTATGAAAGAGACATATGGAGTATCTTAGAAAATTAAGGGGAAATTGTTACATTACTATAAAATGGATGGACAAGAGTTAATTTAACTGATGTTACCCTTATCTTATTGAAGTCTCTATAGTTGATGTACCTTATTGATGTATAGTTGAATCTCATCAAACTGTGGTTGATGATACCCATAGAAGTCATTGGGAAGGCATCCTCTTGGTGGTGCAATTCATCTTAGATATGATGTGCATCTAATGATGGATCACAATTCAACTTGGATCATGGCTCATGGTTTATCATTGGAATCTCATTAGTCCCTATTTTTTATTGGCCTTGGGTTATGGTTTGCTCTAATACCAACTATGACATCCCATTTATAGATGTTATGAAAAACATCTAATTTATGAAATGTTTGACATTATGTGTAACAAATGTGATAGGAAAAATATATAAGAAAACAAAAAGAAACTTTATTAATATAAAAAATATGAAATAATTGAGAGTATCTGAGTCATGCACTAAGGGTTTCTTAGGTTATCTTCCTTTGCCATCTATTCTTTAGAAGAAATTCAACACTGCTACTATAATTAAACCTATACCTAGCTAGAAAGGATGTCTAATCTAATTTTTGTACAAACCATCCTTGTCACTAGCCTTTACTAAATCTATAAATTCAAGTTGATTTAACCTCTAATTCATGGGTATAAATATCTTAGGTTAAATCCCCAAAAATCATCCTAAAACATGTTTGTTCTTATACCATGCCCTTTCATTAAGGGTCTTATTACAATAATTACATGACTGGTTACATATCAACACCATCATGATTATGAAACAACTTCATTTTAGGAATGGGGATGTTACACATAAGATCCTAAAATATGTGTAGTTGGATTTTAAATTTTTATTATCAATAAATCTTATTTTTACATTTTCATAACAACAACAAGAAGAAAAAGAAGAAGAAGAAGAAGAGGAAAACATATTTAGATAGCTATTATTAAATCCTTTAATATAATCCAACTTTTAGAAATCTAGATTTTAATTTCAAAGATAATCTAGTAGCACTATGTAATATATAGTTCTTTATTTTTCACTTCTTAAAATTTATAGGTCCTTGAACATGAAATTTTTAGTTTTGCTTTTATCTTAATGTTATACGTTAAAAGGTATTTATTAAAAGTGTAAATCTAATTGAAGCCTAATTATTTTCATAAATAATCATGATTTGATTTTGTGTTCATGCTTTTTTAAACATCAACTTAACATATTTTCATGCAATAGATTTAACAAGTAGAATTATCTAGTAAATCATGTAATGAAAAGTTGTTACAACCTAGAAAATTGAATAAAAACATTTCTTGTATAATATTATAACAAAAAATTAGGGAGAAGGGTGTTAGAACCCAAAATAATTTTCATATAAGTACACCCCAAGATATATAGTCCACTTAGAACTTTATAACTCAACATTGTCTACCAAAATCAAACCCATGACTTGTGCTTATAAATTAAGAGTCTTTACCACTAGGCTAACACCTCATATTGTAACCAAAATTTTATTTGAAGTTATAACTTCTAAAGAACCAAGTTGTTGTTATCTATCAACATTCAATCAAAGCTAAAAGCATGTAGTAGTCATAGCTTTATATTTTCTTCATTACCAAATTTTTTGATATGTTATTCATGACATCACATTTTTGTTAATTACTATAATGCTTTAAAGGCTATTATTTTTGAGTTTGTTCCATCCTTCTTGTAAATTTCAATTGGTGAAAAGAATCATGAAGATAAGTATGTTTATTAGTATAATCTTGGTGTTTAATTAAATGATCACTTTCAACAAATTGTTTTATCAACATTGAACATTTTAATAACATTTATTTTATTTAATCAACTTGCAAATGAATCTAGCCATTGTTTTAAAAAATTAATTAATAATCATCATATTTGAACCATTATTTTTTTTGTCTATGCAGGTTTTTTTGTAATTATCATTTAAGATATTAATTTTCTTAAATGGTATATATATGATATGTGATAATAGTATAATAGGCGCAAATGATGCATGATGCTTATAGCTTTAAGTAACAAGTATTAATTGTGCCTCTTATAAGATATAAGAGATGCAATTCCTTTATACCTCTTATGGCTATATGTGGCATGAATATATTACACCTTTTATGTTAAGGATAGGAAAGTATCATATCTATTATATATTAAAAGAGACATAAATATTACAACAAATACTTAATAGTTTCAATGATTTTTGCCAACAGTCAAGAATGAAAGTTAATGTTCAAAATACCAACATTATGATTTGTGACATACTTAATAAGATATATAATTTTACTATAGGAAATAAACATGAGAATATAATGTCTTATTACAAGTACTCCTACAATTACAAATGGGATCAATGCATTAGTCAAAGAGTTGTAACTAGTATGAAAGTCTTATCTTAAAAAAATGTAAAAAAGAATCTATTATACCTTGGGGTATATGGAAATACGTCTATCATATCATTTTTCAACTAACTATTCTTTATGGGTATGTTGTATGGTGTCCTATTCTATCAAATAAATATTAGAAATAGATTGAATAAATTCATAAGATTTTCTTGCTTGATGAATTTGAAGTAAAGAGATAGACATAATATGATATTATGCTTATTAAAATAGAGATGATACCATTAGAAGTTAAATTTATTTGTTAATTTATAGCCTATCCTCATAATCCTTTTGAATTCTTATTACATAAATACCTCAAATATGTGACAATGGAAACTATGATAAAGAATGGCTTTATGAAGAAGTTCTATGACTTAATATATAAAATATTCAAGAGTACATTCTTTATTATAATACTAACATCACAGATTATAAAATAAGAAAGATGTGAAAAAAATTATGAAAATGTAAAAGGAAAAAATTATTTCTATTTGAATAGTATTAAGGAAGGCCTTAATTCAAAGTCAAACTATTTATTTGCTATTATTATTCATCATTTGTGATGCATAATTAGCAAAACATGAATGGGATTTGATCATCTATGCATTGAAATAAATAGATGGCTCAAGATTCCTTGTGAAGAATGAATATGCCAAGCAATTAGTACAAATAACATTGAAGATGAATCTCATATCTTCCTAAAATGTTATACATTTAAGCTTATTAAACATAGATGAGGTATTACAACTTGAAATTTGGTTAATTTATTCTAAATGTTATAAAAAACACTTGATAATTTTCTTAGTGATGTTTCCAAAATTCATGGAATATATATCTATATTATCAAATAGATCCAAAGGGTCTAGAGTTTTAGTTTTAGTGTCATAATTTATACTTACTATACTATAATTTTTTAAAGATTATAATGCTTAGTTATTAATTAAAGATAAAAATTTCTTCTAAATAAGATATCTTACTCATTTTTAATGCTTTTAATATGCATGTATATCCTTTATATAAATAATATATTTCTATTTTAAAACATTTAGCTTTCTAAAAAGAATGTAATGGCTTTGTCCTCAAATAATTTGACACCTTTAATGACTAGTCCACTAGCATTTAACTCTTGTTCAAATGGCCATTAAGAAATTAGTAAGGCTAGTTGTAATATCCCACACATTGTACCCAAGCTAAGCTTAAGTATAAACCATCAACTAATGAATAATCAAAGAAATTTGCAACACGGACGAAGTAAAATTGATCAAAAGAACACAATGGAAAGTAACAAATCATTTTGTACAAATCTTACATAAACAAGAGGTAATATGATTATGTCAACTATAAACATTGATATAGATAACTAGATCAACTATTAGATCCATATTGACAAATCATGGTTTTTCAAGGCTATGATATTGAAGCTATGAGATTGCATATCCGATATCAAAGCCCATGATATGACATCAGATACCCGATATCGTGACACATGTGTAGGTCTATAAATACAACACTTAGTCACACAATCCAACAACAATTTCATTCCATCCTAAGCAAAACTCTTTCATTCTAATTTTGTGATTTTAGTTCTTAGCGAGTAGAAGTGTGAATGCCTACAATGTAGTGTGAACTAGAGAATGGAATCTTTATTTAAGCATGTTGTACTTGGGCACAAGTGTGACTGAAAATAAAGATCAAGTTATTTTCCACTGTTGCAACATTCTCCTAGATTTATTGTTTACACTTAGAATAATTTTTCTATTTTGACTTAGTATAATGTTTACTGTTTCTTTAATTAATGATTTACTTTCTCATGCACTTTACATTTACCATTGTTAAGAAAAATGAGTACGACTAATCTCAAGCACTTAAGTGTGACTTCCTAGTAACCCAGTAGTGCTATCACTTAGTACACCAAGTAGCAGTTCACTTGGTAATCCCAATAGTAGTTGCACAAAGCCCAAGGTATGATCAGATGATTAGGAACTAATGCTCATTACACTAGGCCAAACTAGATTTGTTTACTATTTACTTAGATTTAGATGCCATTGCTATTTCATTATGTTTACTAAGTGAAATATGGCCAACACAACATCAATTATCATACACCTCATTGTGAGTTAAACCATACACATATATTTTACTAGCTCATGTGGGAAGGCAATGATCATGAACTTAAAACAATTACTAGCATAATCACATTGCCTCATCCATGACATTCGACCAGGCTACGCCTGAATACTCATATCTCATATGGTTGGGTGTTGGATTACTTCACTACTCATCACATATCATACCACTACAATTATTCATCAACAATAGATTAGTCTACTATCTAAACTATTAGTTCAACCCATACATACATACATCATGTATTCTATATAATAAACAACTAGAACTCAAAGACTATGCAAAACAATACCCCTAACAAATTGATCAATCTCCCTCATAAGAAGACATAGAAAGATAAAAAACATCATCAAACCTAAGCCTCCATCACCTATCTTAGCCCTAATACTTTCTAATACTTCTAGCTACATCACTTACATAAAATGGAGGTTAGTACAAGACTCAATAGGATCCTGTACACATCCCTTGTGAAAGAGGTACAAAAATGTTATGCCAAAGGAGAAATGGACGATATCATAAATAACCTGAAATAGGATTAGTACACATCCAAGCATAATATCCTAATACAT
This sequence comes from Gnetum montanum, assembly GCA_015680685.1. NCBI lineage: Eukaryota > Viridiplantae > Streptophyta > Gnetopsida > Gnetales > Gnetaceae > Gnetum > Gnetum montanum. The sequence continues at coordinate 228,943 of MNCI01001087.1, forward strand.
GATCAAAGAATTAATCCATGGTAATTAATCATAAACATCCATAACCTTGACCACCTTAAGTTTACAAATTGTCAAGCAAGCATGTCACTTATTCATCAAACATATCATATGAAGCAATCTTACTATAAAGCCTCACACAAGTAACTTAATGATACCTCAACTAAATTGAATCAACTAAAACTCATTTTAACTCAATGTGACAATCTAAGACCTAAGGAATTTTTAACTCACAATGCTTAATCACATAAACCCTCTAGCAACTAACACATCCACACTCATTATAAGCATGAGAATGTTATCATGTGTTCTCACTACTAACTAAGCTTACATATATTTTATTATTTTTTAACCTAGCATTGGTGCTAGTGCTTACTACATTGTGCAACCCTAGGATACTAACCTTCTCGAGGATTAATCTAGATAGGCTCCGACTCTTCTACATCATCTACTAATAATAAGATCATGTTATGGTCTTTGATGCTTAGGATAAGACCTAAGACAAGAGCCTTGATGATGCATCCCAAAGGGGGTCATTTGAATTTCTCCAATATACCTTATCATTAACTAGTCCATACACTCATGTCAGCTCCAACTACTACTCAATTGCAAGTAACCTATGCTATGTGCAATATTAACATGTCTTATTAATCTAATGATCATATAAGTAACTTGTGCTATATGCATCATCCTAACATGTAGTGATCAACCAATGCACTAACTATCTTAGAGATCATCTCATTGTATCAATCTCACATACATAATTCATATTCCATACATAACACAACCAGCTCATAAATACAAAAATTACAAAGAAATCACTCATGACTCACAAATGGTATTTACAAAGCTAAGTATACTTAGCCTAGCTTAAGACTCCAAAGTTATTCCCAATCATATTCTATGAATATATTAGCATAATCAAGGCTTAGCTCTCTATTGTAACCTAAACACAACTTGCATTCCTTACTTTTGAATCCATCATGGCTCATAATGAGGTCATGATCTACAACACAAGCCTACCACCTACCTAGCATGGTTCACCCTTTGTGCATAATAGCAACAAAAAAAATACTTTCAAAATCCACCATGACCTTACTATAGGTAGCCCACTATCACCATACTACAATGTCACCATGACTCTCTTGCATATGATTCACAAGCAATGAACAACATGAAAATCCAATGCAACATAGGTGTGATTTAAC
>MNCI01001087.1:230356-276923 GCA_015680685.1 Gnetum montanum
TGGGACTATCAAACTATAGCCTATCCAAAATCAACTTTTTAAGAGTTGAATGGGATGAAATAGGATGAGAATGAGGATTTAAAATTTGGCTTTGAATCTAAAATTTTTTAAATTTTAAATGATTATAAGTCAATCACAACTTGACCATGAGTTGTGATATGCAATAGCATAAGTCATGGTATTATGGCACAATTCATGGTGATGCTTGAAACAAAGAGAAGTAATTTATAAGGATTTCATAAGTTATGGTAGAAGACCAAGACTCATGGTGATGATCAACTACAAAAACATTTGAATTGTTGGAAACTATAAGTACACCATAATTCATGGTGAATTTATCTTACTTTGAGTATGACAACGATGAGGCAACAATGACTTGTGATTGCAATTTTGTATCAACCATAAGTGAATCATCCGTTATGGTCCTAATCATGAGTGAGCTAGAGGTTGTGGCATATGAAACTCTAGAATGTAAAATACCATGAGTGGACTATGAGCCATGGTGATAGATCATGAGTGAACCATAAGTTGTAGTTTAAAGAAAATTGATTTCTAGAATGTCATGAATTGTGGTGCACTCATGGTCTAAAATCTTACAATACTACAAGTTAAATAGTAGTCATGATAAAAACTATTCTTTGACTATATCTTAAGTTTTACAAGTCAAACATGAAAAAATTTAACATCCTTAGATTCACCTTGAGGAGTACCTTTGATTAAAATATTGATACTTAAAATACATTAACTCAAATGGTGGAAGAATTTAGAAAATTGGATAGAAACCTTTCATCTTCTATTATAGGCCTTGAATGAGTTCAAAGAAGCTAATTGTGAATACTTGTCCTAGTTGAATGAAGATCTAGATTTGACACTTGTAAATCTTAATAAGAAAGGATGGGATATGATACAATGTAAATAAGAGAAATCAAATCTTAGGAATTTGAAGAGACAACTTAAGAAAGAAAATTTATATCAAACTTTTATTGCTTTGAAAATAGTAATTTACATACATACATTGCCATCAAATTTATAGAAAAAGATAGGGTTCATACTTGGGGTTAATGAATAGTCATTCCCCACTTATAAAAAGTGAAAATAATGCAAAAGAAAAAAATGAACTAGGGCAAAAAATAAGTACATTTATCCATCATATCATTTTAATAAAATAAAAATCAAGTTATCTTCTATCTTGAAGTGTTAATCAAGATGCACTCTTATTTTTTTCTCCCTTTGATTATTTTGATGTAAGAATTTGACATGATACACTATGTCTAATAGAACCACTAAATTCCTTTAAATAATAAAAAAGAATGAAGAAGAAGACATTTTCATCAGAAACCAAGAGGAATGAATAATAAAAAGATGAGGAGAAAATATGTTTAAGTTTTATTTATTATACTAAATATATGCTATTTTATATTTTATTTTTAGTTATGGAAAATTTCTTAAGTCCCTATTTATTTTCCCATATCTTAACTAATACCCATGGAATCCACATTATGTATCTAACATAGAAAAGGCCGACATAGAAATCTAACAAAACCAAACATCATCACATCATATTTATAACATATCCATAACATCACATAAGTATTAAGAAACATGCCAAAGTTATCTATAATCCCAAGTCACAAGTTTGATTACACTAAGTAGCACTGAGTTATAAAGTTTAAAAAGAATTTATAAAAGGAATTCTAAAATTGATCTAATATATCTAAGAGGTCTCAATGGATGTAAATAAAAAATTTCAATTTAAATTTCATAGCTCTAAAATGCATAACATCATAAATAACATAAATTACTAACATGCCTATAACATTTCTATAATCTTACTAACATACCTATAAGCTTAGGCTAAAAAGGTATTACTTAAAAAAATAAATCACAACTTAATAAAAACTAAAGATGCTAATAAAAATGTGATAAGCAGAGCAATAGAAATTTAAAAATAGGTATATAAGGATTCAAATATTATAAAGAATATAATAAAATATAAAAATTGCAATTCCAATAGCCCCTTACACATAAAACCTAACATATTCTCTAAGAAAAGAAATAAGTATCCTTTATTGCCTAAGCCAAAAATATACAATGGCTAATATCATTATAACAAAGGACATTTTCATTAAATTTGGAATATTTCTTTAAATTTTAAAAAATTCATGGTTACAAAATTTGGAAAATTTTGATAAATTTATTGTAATTATGTTAAATACAAGGTTTATTAACATAAAAATTCTAGATGACTATAGTTTGTATCATGATGTAGGGAAACCTCTCTCGATTCCTTTGGTTTGCCCTATAGGTATGTTTTGTAAGTTTGGAGCTTGAAGAAGATGTCTCGTAAGGTGATGACCATCAAAGTGTCACGTTGATGGGCCCCCATTGATGTACCCTCATTGATAGGCCCCCATCAATAGGGCCCCATTTATGTGGTGTCGTCCCATCAATGGGGCCACATCAATGTAGTGTTTGCTACATCTATGGGGCCCTGTCAACATAGTACTGTAGCAAAAACTATAAATACGAGCTCCTAGCCATCTTTATGCATAATAGAAGTCATAGTAGTAGCAGAGCTCTTGTAGTTTGTCCATTTGAAAGTTAGAATATTTTTTTGAGTGCCCATAGAAGGAGTCAAAAAGTGTATGGATCTTTATTCAAGCACTATTGTACTTGAACCACACCAGTGTGTATGGCAATAAAGACGAGCCTTTTGATCAAATCTTGCAACACTTAGAATAGATTAATGATTTATTTATGAATTTATTATCTTCGTTAATTATGCCATTAATTAAGCTAAATTAGACCTTAAATGATTAGTTAATTAATTAAGCTAGATAGATTAACTGCATAAGTATGACTGCTTCAAGCCAAAACACATATTCGCTTGGTAATCCTAGCAGTGTTATCGCTTGGTGCACCCAGTAGCATAATGCTTGGTAACCCAACAATGGATACATGGGCTCAGGACATATACAAAAAGTGGAACTAAATGCTTATGTTAGGACTAATTAGAGACTAGTAAAGTAGTTAAATTAAATTAGTTGTTAAATTAATTTATCTCTCTACTTTAGGCACCAAAGAACATAAAACATAAAACAATAAAAATCATATGCCTCAATTACACTTAACCATAACATGTACATCACAAGTGTAATTGGAAAGACAATGAATGACTTTTAGGGCAAGGTTCACCTCCTAAAAGACTAATGTATCAGAAACTATAGAGTCTGTGGAATTTGACCGGATTGTGCATGAACACTTCATGATTTGTATGGGGTGGCATAGGGGTACCTCTTCATTGCTCATCATTGGCACCATTTCCAGTGACTTTGTTTGTTGAAACATGTGCTATCTAGGATTAGTAAACATTATTAATATTGTTGGACAAGCCCAAGTTCAACATCACTCTCACATGACATATATTACAAAAGCACATTGATATTTTATTTGTTTGCAAAATGTCTTCTTCTTCTCACAAGTGTGATGATGTCAAACCACTAGTTCCACAGGAGTGCAAAGTGGTATATACTCATCCATATGAGTATGTGCCCAATTTCACCTTAATCCTACACTAGGATGAGCAACTGCAATGAAGTAATATGGAGGGAAACATTGTAATGTCCCTCGATTGATCTATGCCTGTGATGCTGCTTTAAACTCTTATGAAGTTAGGCATTCATGATCTTCAAGAGGAATACATTGTGAATGGTTGTGAAACAAGGGACTACCACCCCACTAACACATAATGTAGGAGAGATTGACACTAGGAGAAGCATCATGAGGTTATGAAGAGGAAACACTTCACCAATTCTTTATTCCTATTGATGAATTGCGATATTGCATCCACAATATTGGATCTACGATATTGGAGCCTTCCAACCAATATCAGGCATCCGATATTAGGACCTGGATTGTTGCCTATAAATAAGAGGCAGGTGCACTTGGTTTGGCAATAGATTAGTTAGACCCTTACCCAAACTCTTACCTTTTCTCCTTCTCAGCATTAGAATTATTTCTATGTGCCCATAGTAGGAGTCATAAAGTGAACAGATCTTTATTCAAGCATTATGTACCTGAGCACACCTTGTGTACAACAATAAAGATGAACTTTGTGATAAACCTTGCAACATTCAAAATATATTAATTAATGTTAATTACTATTTCTTAATGCTTTCCTTAGTTAATTAATGTTCTCTCTCTCACCTTACAACTCTCATAAGTAAGCACACTTAATACGACCACTTCGAGCATGCGTGTAACGCATGGTAACCCAGTAACGATTAGCGTTTAATAATCCTAGTAGTGTTGCACTGGTTCAAGATGTGTATGGAAAGCGGGAATGGATGTTGGTGTTAGGACTAGTTAAAGCATAGTTGAGTAGCTAAATTAAATTAGTTACTTAGTTATCTCTCTCTCCTCCCTTTATAGCACCAGGACAAAAAAACATAAAAAACTATAAAAATCATGTACCTCAAGTTTACTTAACCATATAATCATGCTATACAAGTAAGCTTGGGAAGACAATGATTGACTAACTTGTCCTTGTTCCACAAAGGCACATAAGCACTTAGTCCTTGGAATTCGACCAGATCATGCATGCACGCTCGTATTCGTATGGTTGAGCGTAGGGATACCTCGTCACTCATCATTGGCACTGTTGCTGAGAACTTTATTGTTTGTGCACTAATTAAAAATTAGGAAATCTTTCTCATCATTCGAACAAACCCTTAGGGTTGGTTATCTTACAATTATTAAAAAGAAGAATATTGTACATTGAATAGATAATCATGTCTCCTTCTTCTTACAAAAGTGCTTCATCACCTAGGTCTGATATAGGAAACAATCGGAGGCGTAGTATACATGATGATCATTCGCTAGTACCCCAATAGTTTCATGTGGTATATGTTCATCCTGATGAATATGTACCAAAATTTACCTTTATCCTCCATCAAGATGAACAACTGCATTGGTGAGATTTATAATGTAACATAGTGTTACCTCCCGATCACTCAGTCCTGGGCATGCTCCTTCGTGATCTCAAAATGAATTCGTATGCAACACTTATAGGTAGAGTACGTTGTGCATGATCATGACTTGAGAGAGTATCGACCCATGGAGGCACAAGGTCAAAGGGACCTACAATAGGAGAGATATCACAAGTCTATGAAGGGCAAGTGGTCCAAGGATGTCCCACACGTCTTAAGTGAAAATGAGGGTGGTGAACCTGCCTCAGGAGGCTTTCCATGAAATGATGTTCCTCTCATTGACTTTGTTCAAGGGGTTGTGTATCAGAACCTTCACTCAAACATCCATAATCCAGGTTCTAATACCAATGGACACAAAGGGTTCAAAAATAAGTACCAAACGTACTCCTGAGTGTCCAACCTACGAAAGTAAATCCAAGGGTGGAAATAAGGAGGACATGAACCCTTGGATGTTGCCATGGGCCAATATTATGCACTATTACATCATTGTCCTAGCCATGGTTATTCACAGAGAGATCAACTACGCCATCTCATAGATGGGCTTAGGCATGAAACGTAAAGAACCCTTACGGCTTATGCCCAAGGTAGACTATCCGAGCTTAGGGCCCATCAAGTACAGAGATTATTGGAGCAAGTTGTTAAAGAGAAAGGTGAGCTAAGGAAAAGAGAGAGTGCGAAGGAATATAACAAAGATCCTTCCCTCCAAAATAAGGGAGTAAGATTTTGTGAGGATGAAGAAGAGTTACCACTCGAAGAGATGGTGAATAGGAAAACTTTGCCTATTCAAAATCTGGCATTAGAAGTATCAGCAAAGGTAGACCAAATGTGGGACTCCCTAGATAATAGATTTCAAACTGTTCTCAAAATAGTAGAGGAGTCTAGAGAGCAAGGTAGTGAATGGGAAAAGAGAAAAAAGAGAGAAGCATAATATGCACACAACAAGTGTAAGGGCAAAGTTGTCATCATCGAAGAGGTTGTGAATTTGGATACAGACAATGATAGTGGATGTGAGACATGCCAATACAACCATCCTAAGGGATGTTGCCCTATAATCTCATATTTGCAAGAGTTTTGGATGTATGCACTCAACCCATGATTAAATAGAAGTCAAACACCACGAAGGTTACCTTATCTTCAAGGTAACCCAAGAGAGTTCCACCAATCCTTAACATATTATCTAGGTGGAACTCCACCACAACCAACTAAGTAGTATCAATAGTGGTAGCACCCACAATCATGGGGAATGCCACCACCATGGCAACAATATCCTTACCATCAACCTAATCTATATGAATATTACGTGCAGCAGCCAATCTCTGCACATGACTCTACTGGCCATGTCACTCCTCAACCTCATGACCAAGCCCATGAGTATTATAGGACTCCTTCTCCTAGAGGTGATGTTCCATAAATGTACTATCCTTCTCATTCAACTTCATCTCTTCCACCCATATCTCCATTACCACCTGCTCCAGCTATGCAGGGTGAGCTCCCTGCTCAGTCACAGCAACGTAACGCTACGAGGGTTATTAACTCTCAATCTACTGTTGATTCTAACAAATGCATGAAGAAAAGACCTTTCTTTAGAACCAAAAGTCTAACTAAGTCCTTGCAACCATAAGAGGCTAACCCCTTATATGCCTCATTACCAATCAAAACTTTAGAACTCCCTTCAGACAAACACCGCACCCAATGCATATAGTCATGTTAACTCATGTCGTCACTGATTGGATAAAAGCTGGCCATCTTCCTAGGAAATTCTCTAATCCTAGGAGTCCTATTATATATCTACAGATCATTGGGAATGAACCATGCAAAGCCCTTTTGAATTCAAGTTCTAGGGTCAACTTAATTTCTCAAGAAATCTACAAGGCTTGGAACCTGCCTCCATTAAAAAAGAGTAACATTTGTTTAGAGTTGGTCGACTAGTCCATCACTGTCCCATTAGGACTAGTGGAGGACATTGTCACCATTATTTGTGGATGGTTGTATCCAGCTGACTTCCTAGTGATTCAAGTGAACAATAGTAAGGGGGAATTCCCAATCATAATGGGAAGAGCATGGCTAAGCACAATCGACGTGCGCCTAGGAATCCACGATCTTTCCCTGGAAATATCAAAGGAAAATACGTTTGGAAAGATTGAGAAGAAGAAATTTCCATGCATCACATACAATGACATAGGGTGTAATTACATGTAGAAGTCATGGTTTGTACAACATTTAACATTGCTTGCATACAATCAGTGTGCACAAGTGACTAATATACAAAGATGCCTGTATGCAGCAGCCATAAGACAAGAAGACACCCAGTGGTTGATAGTTGATCAAAAGAGTAGTTCAACTATATGCATGAAACCAACTAAGGGTTTGAGTTGTGCTTACATTGATAGCATAGATACATTAAAGCAAGTCCATCACCAACTTCCAAGTTTTGACTTTGAAAATATCAACTGAGGGAAGTTGGAAATCCCTAATAAGTTTAAGTAGGAGTCCCTTGAGTTAAAATCATTGTCCACTGGTATGGAGTACATGTTTCTCAAGAATGGAGAATTGGTAATTATTAACACTAAGCTCGCTCCTCAACAAGAAGAGAGACTACTGAAGGTAATAAATAAATGGTCAAAAGCCTTTGCTTGGTCATATCCTAAATTAATAGGAATAGATCCTAGGATATACAAACATAGAATTTACACCAACCCCTCCATGAAGCCTCGAAGACAATCGCAAAGGTGACTTAACCCTAAGCTTAAGCAAGTGGTTAAGGAAGAAATCGAATAGCTTCTAAAAGTTGGGTTCATATACCCCATTGCTGATAGTGAATGGGTTAGTCCCTTAGTTATTATACCCAAAAGGGAGGTAAATGGAGGGTGTGCATAGATTTTAGACTACAAAATATGGCAACATTCAAAGACCACTTTCCATTGCCATTCATTAACCAAATCTTAGACACCATTGTAGGGCCTTGCTATTATAGTTTTCTGAATGGGTACAGTGGGTACAACCAAATATAAATAGTCCTAGAAGACAAAGCCAAGACTACGTTCACTAGTCCTTGGGGAACATTTTCTTACAAATAGATGTTGTTTGGCTTATGCAATGCCCCTACAACATTTCAAAGATTAGTTCTAAGCATATTCCAACAGTAGATAGGAAACGGTGTGGAGGTCTTCATAAACTACTTCTCCACCTATAGAGCAAACTTTGATCAAGCCTTGGACCAGTCAGAGCAAGTACTAAAATGACGCGTAGAAACCAACTTAAGGCTCAACTGGCAAAAAAGCCATTTAATGGTCCAAGTAGGCAGTGTACTAGGGCATAAGATCTCACAAACATGGATAGAGGTAGATCCTGAAAAGATCAAAGTTATCCAAGGAATTACTTAGCAACCTAAAACTGTAAAAGATATTCAATCATTTCTTGGAAAAACTGGCTATTATAGAAGATTCATTAAGAACTTTTCAAAGGTTGTAAAACCATTGGTTGAACTAACAAAAAAGGATGTACCTTTTGAATGGACCAGAGAATGTGAATTAGCTTTCCAAACTTTAAAATAGAAGCTCGTGAAAATACCCATTCCACAAGCTCTTGACTGGTCTAAACCATTCCATATAATGACTAACGCATCCAACTATGCTTTAGGAGCCATACTTACATAGTTAAATGGCCAAAAACATCCTTATTACATCCACTGTGCAAGTAGGAGTATTGCTGGTGCACAACTTAACTACACTACAACAAAGAAAGAGTTAATGGTTGTAGTGCTTGCACTAGAAAAATTTAGGCACTATATATTGGGTTATAATGTATTTGTACATACAGATCATAGTGCAATATGGTTCCTAATGAATAAACCAACGGTGAGCCCTGGCATTATATGATGGCTTGTAATCTTACAAGAGTTTGATCTTACGATGATTGATCATAAAGGCACTTAGAACGTAGTTGCTGATCATTTATCTTGATTGTGATGGGACAACAAAGATGATGAGTATCCAATTTCTAATCATTTCCCTGATGAACTCCTCTTTTCAGGTGTAGTAACTAATCAATTGGCCACGGAGACAAACTGGTATAGTAGTATTCTCACCTATCTCCTTACACAACAAACACCACAAGAGTTATACGCTAGAAAGAAACAACAGTTTCTTCACCAAGCCAAGTATTTTATGGAAATCAACAGGAAACTTTATAAAGTATGTCTCAATGGCTTGGTTCGATGGTGCGTTCTTGATATAAATCAACTACAAGTTCTTCAAAATGCTCATGAGGGTCCTTGCAGGGGGGTCATTATGTCAGGAGACAAACAACCATTAAAATCCTACTTGCAGGATATTATTGGCCTACATTTTTTTGGGATGCCCATCATTTTGTCCAATCTTGTGAGTGCTATCAACATGATGGGGGAATAATTGCTAGAATGAAGGGTCTACAATAATGGATTCAACCTTTAGAACCCTTCAACATATGGGGAATTGATTTTATGGGGCCTATTATATCAATGTCCAATAGAAAAGCTTACATCATTTTCCATTAACTACTTTACAAAATGTGCAAAAGAAGCTGCTGTTACAGATTGTACATCATCTACCGCTGCATGATTTGTTCAACAACAAATCATAAAGAGGTTTGGCATGCCTCTTGCACTTATTTCTAACAATGGCACACATTTTATAGGTGTAACTTTTTGGAAGCTGATGCAACGCTTAAGGGTTGAACACAAACTAACTACACCATACCACCCTCAAGCAGATGGTCAAGCCGAAGTCACCAATAGGGAGATTATGAAAATATTGACAAGAACTATTAGCAAGTATAGGAAAGATTGGAGCACTAAACTAAACGATGCTCTTTGGGCATACTGCTCCACATGGAAACTCCCTATAGGCTACTCTCCCTATGAGTTAGTGTACGGGAAACTTCAAATGCTTCCCATTCAAGCAAAACTCCATACACTATTTATGGCATGTGATCTCAACCTTGACCTTGATCTAGCAAAAAAAATGGTTAATGATCCTTAACTTGCTAGATGAGAACTGATTAGACACCCTATCATCTAACGAATTGCACAAGGCCTTCAATAAACAATTTCATGACCTAAGGATTAGAAAACTTAAATATCAACCAGGAGATAAGGTTCTCTACTAGAATCCCACACATGTGTCACAACTAACTAAATTTCAAACACTATGGGAAGGACCTTATGTCATTCATGCAACTTTTCTTTCAGGGGCCATGATGATTTACAAACCTGAGAGCCCAGACAAGAAACTATTGGTCAACGTCCAATAAACCAAACCTTTCTATGAGCCTAGGACAGCCAATACCAATGCTACCTCTATTGGTGGATAACCTTGCTCCCTATGTTGGATTGCCTCCTACCACCTCAGTTGTGGGGAAGATGACCACCAATGCTAACTATTCAAAGCCCTTAGTTCCCTTTGTATTTTTTTTACATGTTTTTGTTTTGCACATTTTTCAATTTTACTTTTTTTTTGTCTTACACCATCATTCATATTTTTACTATTTCTTTATTTGATTTACTTTTATTTATCTTACAATAAGTGCTTATGATGGTGGATTGTATTATAATGATGTTGGTTGCTAATGTTTCATTTTTACCTTTGATTTTCAATGTTGATACTGAGATATCATTCTTTTGATAAAATAGGCAATGAGTCCACACCACCCATTCATCCATTCAACTCTGTCTTCTACCTTGGCTTGGAACTATACTATCCCTTTTCCTAAATAAAATTATTAATGAATTGATGGCTTTGTATTCTTCAAACTAAGGAAGGACTCAATGGTTGAAAAGGGTGTGACTTCAAGGGGATTCGATGCACTTGTGTTGGCTATTCTCTTGGGTATTTGGATGCTTTTCATGGGTATCCTGCCATTCTGACATTGACCTACTACCAGGAAGTTGAGTAAAAAAAATAAAAATAATAAATATTTACATGGTGTGGTTCTCATGCAAAAAAAACTATTGAGAATTCAAAGCACACCCCTTAGACATAATAAAAACACTAGGCTACAAGCACTGGTTATGCCACTGGAAAGTCATGTTACCCATGCCTGAAGGTTCCATCTAATTAAGGCCTTGTCTCACTTCCTGTTTCTCCATATCTCTCTCCTTAGAATGGTGGTGAATTTTCATGGAAGCATTCTTGTTGCTTCAAGAGGATGGATTTGTCAAGTGTGTTGATGTGAGATCACTGGATGTGGTTGGTTTGAATTCGGATGTGGAATGAATTCTACTTAGTCACCTTAACCACATACTACACAAGGGACTCTACATAACTTTGCTCTTGGGATTCCATTCCATTTTCTCCTCTCATTCCATATTTCTAAACATTTTCCATCTCATTTCCTATTTTATGATTAGTTTATATCTTGGTTGATGCATTGTTATTCTTTGGTAAAGTCTTGTGGGTAAGTATTTAACCATCATTTCCATATATCATTCCTAGAGCCTACAGACTCTTTGGTTGTGGGTTTTTCAGGGCATAAGGGCATGGGCCTACTTTGGGGAGGACCCACTAACATTCCTTTATGGTGAAATTTTTAAGTTCTTTCCCTTTAACATTCTTTGCAATTATCCATTTCTCATTTCATCCCCATCCATGACATCCATTTTATTAGCTTCACCATTGTTATTTCTCTCATCTTTCTTGTTCCCTATATTTTTCCAAACTATTGCTACCAGAGGTTTGCTCTTAGTCATGGGGGCCCTGTCACAAATTTTTCCATTCTACTACTTGTTTCACCCCTACACCTCAAGTAGTCACCAATAATAAACCTCTAACCTAGTATTTGCCATAACCACAACTCAGCCAATGTGCTTTATATCAAGGCAAGGTATCAACTGCATTGTGGTTTATCTATCCTTGCTAATTTGTGACTATGTTGTGTGTGTGAATGGAGATCATATAAATAATGAACTAGGATAGGAGGGAGCACTCATGATGGACTAGGGCTGGATCATTTACAAAAGGAACAAGTTTGATCATGTGGCTATGGATAAACAACGAAAGGCGCAATCTCGGCATCAGCAACAATGCGCCTCATCTTCTTTTCTCTTACTCTAAGCTATCAAATAAGGGCCTAGATGCCATTTATGTACAATGTTTAGCACAATGGGCATGAACACCAATGTTGTAATATACTTTTAGATTTTTTCACCTGGCACTTTGAGTCTGTCACCCTGTCCCATTGTCAGTTTTCATTCAATCAATAATCCCATACCTTCCCAATATTTTGTAAGGAACTCAAGGATGAGTTTTCATTCAGTCATAGGGGTATGATGAACCGCAATATCAAGATCATGATATCACATCCATGATATTAGGTATGTGATATCAAAGCCTTCCAAGCAATATTGGGCATTCGATATTGGGACCTACCTCATTACCTATAAATAAGAGGTGGGTGCACTTGGTTTGGAAATAGATTAGTTAGACCCTTACCAAAACTCTTGCTTTTTCTCCCTCTTAAAGTTAGAATTATTTCTTTGTGCTCGCAGTAGGAGTCATAAAGTGAACGGATCTTTATTCGAGCATTGTGTACCTGAGCATACCTTGTGTACGATAATAAAGACAAACTTTGTGATAAACCTTGCAGCATTCAGAATAGATTAGTTAATGTTAATTACTATTACTTGATGCTTTCCTTAATTAATGTTCTCTCTCTCACCCTACAACTCTCCTATGTAAGCACACTCAGTACGACCACTTTGAGCATGCGTGTAATGCCTGGTAACCTAGTAATGATTAACGTTTGGTAATCCTAGTAGTGTTGCATTGGTTTAGGAAATGTACGAGTGTTAGGACTAGTTAAAGCATAGTTGAGTAGTTAAATGAAATTAGTTACATAGTTATCTCTCTCTCCTCCCTTTGTAGCACCAGGACATAAAAACATAAAAAACTATAAAAATCATGTACCTCAAGTTTACTTAACCATACAATCATGCTATACAAGTAAACTTGGGAAGAAAACGATTGACTAACCCATCCTTGTTCCACAAAGGCACATAAGCACTTCGTCCTTGGAATTGAACTAAATCGTGCATGGAAACTCATATTCATATGGCTGAGCGTAGGGATACCTCACCATTCATCACCTACTAAACCAAATTGACAATGAGGATTCCCCTTTGGGGATTCTCAACATGAAGAATCTCCACCCCCTATTATTAGTGATGAGGGTGTGGCCCTAAAATTGTAATCTACTATTAACAAACCAATTTCAAGGAAAAGTGGCAATCAAGTAGGGACTTAAGCAAGCATCATGATGATAGGGAATCTAAGGATTATGGTTGTGATAAGTGAAGAGGTGGTGGTAGAAACCACGATGGTGGTGGCGGTCCACGTTCCTCTTCATCTGATTTCAGACATTCCTCTTCATCTTCTGGTTCTAGTAGAAGTAGCTGGAGAAATAATTGTGATGAAGGTGATTAGTGAGACAACAATGATCATAGACTCTACCAAGAAAAAAGGGATAGCAGAAACCATCATTAACACAATGATGATGATGAGCCTTTTTTTGGCAATTGAAAGCATGCTTAACATTGCAAAGGAAATAAAAATCCCAACTAGGCATATAAAAGATAGTTGGATCAAGAACTTAGACATGAGCAATATCTCAAGATTTGAGGGGGGATATAACTCTAATCCACAAAACCATCTACAAGCCTTTCATGATGCCTACACCTTACAAAACATCAAAAATGATTGGCAAAACCTCAAGTTATTCCCTAGGACACTCATTAAGGAAGAAAAAAGCTAGTACTAGTACTTGGAGCCAAAATAGATTGACAAATGAAGTAGCATGTTGGAACTATTTAATGACAAATACTAGATATACTCCAAAGTGTCCAATCTGAGAAGCCAAATCCAAGGCTAGAAATAGGAAGCACATGAACCCTTGGATGCCACTATGGATAGATATTATTCTCTCTTACATCAATGCCCTAGCTATGGTTATTCTTAGAGGGAACAACTCTGCCACATCATAGATGGGCTTAGAACAGAAACTAGAAGAACTCTTTCGGTTTATGCCCAAGGGAGATTAATCAAAATAAGAGCTCATTAGAACCAAAGGCTGATAGAATAGGTAGCAAAAGAAGAAGGTGAGCTACGAAAAAGGGAAAGTGCAAAATAATATAATAAGGATCCTTCCATTGGGAAAAGGGAGGTTCAATTCTATGACGAGGAGGAGTCACCACTTGATGAAGTGATGAATAGGAAAACCTTGCCCATCCAAAAATCTATTTTTGATATTTTGGCAAAGGCTGATAAACTATGAGACTCTTTGGATGAAAAATTCCAAACTTCTATGAACATTACTGAACCATCCAAAGAGAAAAATAGTGAGTGTGACTGTAGGAGGTAAAAAGAAGTTGAATGTGCCTACTAGAGAGGTAAGGGCAAAGCTACTGCATTAGAAGAAGTTCTGGAGATAAACTCTAATGATGGTGCTAGATGTATCATTTGTTAATATGACCATCTTAAGCGATGTTTCCCTGTGATGTCACACTTACAAGAGTCTGGAATGTATGTGTTAAATCCTCAACTAGCACGTAGGCAAGCACCCATGCGATTACCTTATCCTTAAAGAAATCCAAGGCAATTTTACCAACAACAACAAGCTTATTATCCAAGTGGAGCTCCACCACAACTGTATGAGCAATATCAACAATGGTACTAATCACAGTCATGGGAAATGCCACCATCAAGATAGTAGTACCCTTATAGCCAACCTCATTCATATGGGTACTATGTTCAGCAACCCATTTCTCCACAAAGCTCTCCAAGCCATGCCTCATTCTAGCATCACTATTACCCTCTAGAGTACCATTAAACTCATTCACCATCTACTCAAGTGGAGAACCCATATCCATACCACCCTCTTCATCCATCTACACACATCCCTCCACCCTCTGCCTAGTTACCTCTTACTCCATCCATGAAGGCAAAATTCCCCTACAATCATAGCAATGAAATGTTATGAGGGCTGTAAATTTACAACTAGCTTTCCAATTGAGTGGTTCAAACAATCAACTTAGGAAATAGCCATTTTTCCAACCCAATAATCCTCCAAAACCCTCACAACCTAATGCAGCTAGTTACCCTATATCTCCAACACCCTCATTCTCTACATCAAACATATTTGAGCACTCTTCAAACCAAACCCTACCTCAAATCTGCATTGTGATGTTAACCTATGCTATTTCTGATTGCATCAAGGCTAAGAACCTTCCCATGAAGATATCTGACTTAGAAAGTCCTCTTATTTACTTAAAAATTACTAGATATGAGCCATGCAAGGTTCTTCTTGATTTTGGTTCTGGTGTCAATCTTATCTCTTATGACATGTATAAGGCATGGAACCTACCACCTCTCAAGAAGAGCAATATCTATTTAGAACTGGTAGACTAGTCAATCACCATTCCTTTGGGATTAGTGGAGGACATTGTGATCACAATTTATAGGTGATCCTATCTTACCAATTTTCTAGTGATCAAGGTTGAAAACTGCAAAGGTGACTTCCCCATCATTATGAAAAGGGCTTCGTTAAGCATTGTTAATGCACAACTAGGCATAAGGGACCTCTCCTTGAATATCTCCAAGGGAAATGAAATTTGGATGACTATAGAAGAAGTGTATTCCATGCATTGCATTAAGTGATAACGAGTTCAATTGTATGCAAAAAATCTGGTCCATCAAAAGTACATTCCTCAAAGCATACAATCAATGTGCACATGAAACCGATATCCAAAGATCCCTATACATAGCAGCCATAAAATAGGAGGGAACCTAGTGGTTGACAGTTGATTTAGATGATAGCACACTATGCATGGAACCCTTTGAGACCTAACATGTGCTTATATCAAAGGTATGGATGAACTTTGGCAAGTTCATCGCCAACTCTTTGATGATGAAGATGATGATACCTATTGGGGAGAGTTAGAAATACCTAATAATTTCAAGTAGGAGCCCCTAGAGTTAAAAACTCTACCAACTAGCATAGAGTATGCATTTTTAAACAATGGAAAGCCAATTATAATTAATGTAAATCTTGCTCCTGAACAAAAAGACAAGCTATTGCAAGTGGTCAACACATGCCCAATAGCCTTTGCTTGGTCATATCCCAAACTAATTGGAATTGATCCAAGGATATGCCAACTCTATATTTACACTGGCCTGACCATGAAGCCAAGAAGGCAACCACAATGATGGCTAAACCCCAAGCTGAAGCAAATCGTTAAAGAGGAAATAGAACAACTCCTTAAGGTAGCATTCATCAATCCCATCATAGATAGTGAGTGGGTTAGCACACTCATAATTATACCAAAGAAAGGTAACAAGTGGTAGGTCTGCATCGACTTTAGATTCTTGGATATGATAACATTTAAAGATAATTTTCCATTGCCATCTGTGGACCAAGTGTTGGATATCATTTCTAGGCATTACTATTATAGCTTCTTGGATAGTTATAGTGGCTATAATCAAATCTAGATTGTGCTTGAAGATCAGGCCAAGACAACATTCACAAGTCCCTAGGGGACTTTTGCATGTTGTAAGATGCCATTTGATCTATTCAATTCCCCTACAACATTTCAATGCCTGGTCCTTAGTATTTTTCAATAGCAGATTAGTAGCAAGATAGAAGTTCTTATGGATGACTTCTCTACCTATGGGGCTACATTTGAGCAAGCCCTAGATTTCCTTAAGTAGGTACTGAAAAGATGTGTTAAAATAAACCTTATGCTCAATTGGTAAAAAAAAAAAATCCTTTTAATGGTCCAGGAAGGCATAGTATTGGGGCACAAAATTTTACAAGAAGGGATTGAGGTAGACCCAGAAAAGACAAGGGACACCCAAGGAATCACATATTAACTAGAGACATTTAAAGATGTCTGATCATTCCTTGGACAAATTGGCTACTACTAGCTGTTTATAGAGAATTTCTCTAAGATTACAAAGCCCTTGGTTAAGCTTAGAAAGAAAGATGCTCCATTTATCTAGACTAAGAAGTGTGAACACACATTCCAATAGCTAAAGGACAAACTCATAGAAACTCCAATTCTACAAGCACCAAACTAGTCCAAACCATTTCACATAATGACCAATGCATCTAATTATGCCTTAGGATTCATTCTTATGCATTTTGATGATAAGAAATGTCCATATTACATCCACTACACAAGCTGAAGCATTATCAGTGCACAATTGAATTACACTACAACAGAGAAAGAACTAATGGCAAAGGTGTATGCTCTCGAAAATTTCAAGCACTATGCACTTGGCTATAAAGTATTTGTGCACATAGATCATAGTCCCATATACTTCCTAATTAATAAGCCAATGGTGAGCCCCCATATCATAGTGGCTTGTGATCTTGTAGGAATTCGATCTCACAATGGTAGATCGAAAAGGGCCTAAGAATGTGGTCACTCATCATCTCTCTTGGTTAAGATGGGATAATAAAGAGGAGAAGAGTATACTTTTTGATCAATTTTTAGATGAACTCCTCTTGCAAGAGTAATAAATGAACAAATACCTACAAAAACAACATGGTACAATGGCATTCTCACTTACCTTCTTACGTAGGAGATACCACATGATCTAGAATTTAGGAAGAAGTAACAATTTCTTCACCAAGCAAAATACTTCATGAAAATCAACAAACACCTTTACAATATGTGTGTCAATGGCCTGGTTCATTAGCGTATCCCTAATGTGGATCAACTACATGTTCTCCAGGATTCTAATGAAGGCCCTTGTGAAGGCCACTATGATGGAAGATGAATAGCCATAAAAATCTTAATGGTAGGATACTATTGGCCTACAATCTTCAAGGATGCCCACTAGTTTGTCTAGTCTTGTGAATGCTATCAAAGAGATGGTGGGATAACCACATGAATGAAGGATCCTTAATAGTGGATTCAACTACTATAATCCTTTAACATATAGGGCATTAACTTCATGGGTCACATCACACCCATGTCCAATGGAAAGGCATATATCATCATAGTAATCGACTACTACACTAAATGGGTAGAAGTAGCAACCGTCACCAACTATGCATATCCATTGTTGCTTGTTTCATATAATAAAATGTTGTAAATAGGTTTGGGATGCCACATACATTAATTTCTAATAATGTTACTCATTTTTTTGGGGTTGATCATAAATTAACAACACCCTATCACCCCAAGCCAACAGTCAAGCATAAGTAACTAACAAGGAGATCACAAAGATTCTAATAAGTACCATAAACAAATCTAGAAGAGACTGGAGGATAAAACTCAATGATGCCCTTTGGGCCTACCACTCAACATGAAAACTCTCTATGAGCTAGTGTACAGAAAACTTCCAACACTTCCAATTCAATCCAAACTCTGTACACTCTCAACAGCCTATGAACTAACATTTGATCTAAGTCTAGCATAAAAAGAAATATTGATTAACTTCAATGTGCTAGAAGAAAATTAATTAGTGGTCCTATCTTTGACATGACCTGACCTAAGAATTCAAAAAGTAAAATTTCAATTGGGAGATAAGGTTTTCTACTAGAACCCCACACATGTACCCAAAAAAAAAGTTCCAAATGTTGTGGGAGGGACCTTATATAATTGACAAAACATTTTCCTCTACGTTCATGTTAATCTACAAACCTAAGAGCCCGAATAAAAAGTAGTTGGTCAACATCCAACAAGTAAAGCTTTTCCGTGAACCCAAGCAAGCCAATGCAACAAATACCTCAATGGATAGACAACCACACTCAATTTTTTGGATCTCCTCCTTCTAAATCAGTCATTGGGGAGATGGCCATCCATGCTAATCATTCATATGGATCCTCAATTTTTCTATTTTTTTCTTTACACATTTTTGGCTTTGCAATTTGTTTCTTTTACATATTTTTTATTTTAAATCTTTTTCCTATTCTACATCATTTTTGTTTTACACCATCATTAGTACATTTGAATCTTTTCTAAATATTTTTATACTTTCTTATATATTTTACTTTGTTTTGTTTTTGTTTTTCTTTAATGTGATTTTCAAGTTTTTGCTTTGTGCTAATAAAACACAGTGGTTTTGTAGCTGCTACTAATGGTGGTTTGTGCTTAATGTTTTTTTTCTAATGTCTCAATCATGGTTTCTTTTTCATTGAATAGGTTGTGAGTCCACAACATCCACCCATTCACAAACTCTATGGTTTTTCTTGTTTTGGGAGTTTGAAGTCCCTTTCATTAAATAAAGTTTTAATAAATTAGTAACCTTGGTAGTTTCTAGAATTGGAAAGGATTCAAAGGTTTGTACAAGATGTGACTTCAAGGGAACTCAACACTCTTTGTATTCTTCTACTTTCTTGGGTGCTTAAGTGTTTTCATAGATTTCTTACCATTCCATGACATCCAATAATAGGAAGTCAAATAAAGTCTTTACATGGTGTGGTTCATATCCAAAAAGTAAAACAAAAAACAAAAACAACAACAAACATTATGGAAATTTAAATCACATCCTTTAGATAAATAAATGGGCTATAAGCACTAGTTATGGAACTAGAAAGACATGTTACCCATGCCTAAAGGTCTTCTCTAACTAAGGCCCTCTCTCACTTCCTACTTCTCTTTTTTCATCTTTATGGACTAGTGGTTGTTTTCTAGGTGCATTCTTATGTTTTGAGAGGGTGGATTGGTCTTGGAGTGGGAATGTGCAGTCACTGAAAGAGGTTGGTTTTGGTCTAGACTAAGGATGAATCTTCTCAGGTCCTTTTAAGCACAAATTCCACAAGGGACTTCTTATGACCTCAATTTGGAATTCCATTCCACCTTCTCCATCATCCATCTATGCTGACCATAATTCACTTCACTTCTAGTGTCCATGTTCTTGATTCCATGTCTTATTTTGATGTACTTAAATTCTTTGGTAGAATCTTCCAAGTTTTGGTCCTTAACTTCCATTAACCATTAATCACCTATGGGGCCCACGAACTACTTAGGTTGAGTTATGCGAGGACAAATAAGGCATGTGCCTACTATGGGGAGGACCTACTTGCATATCTCTTGGTTGGGTTCATTAAGTACCTTATCCTTAGACATTCTCACAATTAGAATCTTTCATACACCCATCTTCTACATCGTACCATGTGCTCCTTTTCATATTTTATTCATTAAAAATACTTTCTATTAAATTTTTTAATTTTTGAGCATTCAAAAACCCTCTTCAATGATTTTATCATATTCATGGATTTTGTATGATTCCATGGACCCAAAATTCATTGAAAATTTCATTATATTTTTTGAGATATTCAAGTTTCAAATTTTGCCTATGGCTTCATATACAGGGCCCCATCAACAAAGCAGACCCGTATATGGGACTTCATCAATGTAAGGGAAAACTTTTTTATATATGCATAACCCCACTTGAAAAATTTTACATCTTCTCACAAATGCCAATCGAGTTTTTAATATTTTTAGAGCCCAGAACGTTCCAGAGCCCATAACTTCCTAACCATTTATCCAAATCACTCCATTCTTTGACCCTACAACTATTGAAGATAAGCTCTTCATCATGAGGGCCACAAATGTGCCATTTTAATAGAATTTTTTTTTGCCATTTTTCTAACTCCCACAAAGTTTTAACTAAGAAATTAACTATTAAACACCAAATTACAAGAGTTAAACCTTTCCAACAAGCTTTGGTAACATTTATAATACAAAAATGATAAATAAGTAATAAAATATTAATAAACTAATCAATCTACCACTATCCAACCTTAGCCAAAGTGTAACTAACTAATGAGAGAACATATTCAAAAATTGAAAGTTACACATTATATTTACTAATCCACGGATGTGTTGTGATTGCAAATGGCACCAAAAGGGAAGCACACGCAAGAAGTAGGGCTATCTTAACCAAGGGAGAAATGGCCTAGAATGGTAAGGGGCTAAGAATAGGCCTAAGAAGAACCACTTTCAACCCATCTCATAGGTCCTCTTAGAGAATAGGTAGAGGTGGAATCTATCAAATAGATTCTAGTATCAGCTGTAGCAACAAAACACTCCCATCGAGATGATGCACTAGCATAACAAGAAAATCTGGAGGTAACCTTGATAGAAGCCTACCTAAATCAGATCAGATAGTAAGAGGTTTAGAAAATAGTGCTTCAAGAGTTAAACTTTGGCCCTTTCCTAGAGCAAGCACCAAAGGAAGTGCAGGACTAACTAAAGGCCTCTCCCATATGACCAATCATCACTTCCACTGGGAAGTTGTACATGGGGAAAAAAAATTTGTTCTAGAACAATACGCAAGCTAGCTCAACAATCAAAATTAATGACATCTCAATATCCTACTTGATGCAGGCCATTACACAAGTGCTTCAGTTGCTTGAAACATGGGCAAGTTTTGTTGAAATCCCAATGCATGTGAATCACAACATCAAGAAAGAATGGGTTGAACAAAGCTATGGTGCTGACCACAAGGAGTTTGGCGTGCTCACACCAATAGAGAGGATTCACTACAACATTATGACCTTCCACCTCAATCCCATAGTGAAGGTAAGCAAAATCATCACCTTCTCTGCCCAAACATGCACTACTCTAAGTGGGAGATTCCCTATCAACCTTCCATAGTTGATTTATCTAGAGATACAGAAGCATTTTAGAGAAAATGAACATGGCAGGAAGGCACTCCCCTTTGCATGCCTCATCAGAAAACTCTGTTAAATGGGAAGAATAGTCTGTTACACCAATGACATCATCAGGCATGTTCTAGTTACTAACTAGGTAGAAATGATGAAAGATAAAATGCTTGCAATGATTATCCAAGAAGAGGAGTAGCAACCACCAACTCCACCTACCACTCAAACAACTGTGCCAAACATCACTACAACTACCCAATAGTTGCACAAATATAGAGAATGGCTCTTGAGTGAACAAGAGCAATGAGTAGGAATGAGTGATGAGGATCCATTTGTGTATAGACCAATAATGAGTCACCTTAATGAGGTGGCCAAAACAATTAGCTTGATCGGTGAAGATGGATTCATCTTCTCAGCCCAAAGAATGTAGCTACCCCTGAGGTTGAATCTGAGCACTAGAGAGGTCATAATATCTCTCGCAAAACAACACCCACTCCTAGAAATCTCTAGGAATGTTGTGAGTTTCTTAGTGCACTTGGAGGAGGATGAGGAGGCAACTGTATTGGTGATGCAACACCAAGGGAAAGAGAGTACAATAGAAGTGGTCAGTGACAATATTGCCAAAATGCTTAATGCACCCATGGCATTTTCACTGGACATCACCACACTTAAAGATGTGTAGACGTCCATAGGAACCACAAGTGGTAGAATAAATGTAGCACAGCATGAAGATGTATTGGACCAATTGGTGGAAATTTGGGAACCATTTTCAAATGTCTTTGACCTTTAAAACAATATTACTACAACCCAATTGAAGCTGCTAGAGACAAGGGGAAAAAGTATCATCTTGGAGAGACAACTCAAAATACCCAATAAGCTAAATAAATGCTTAGTTGTAAAAGTTTTTGAATTAAGAGCCCATATTACTGACTCTACATTCCTCAACTCAACACTAATAAGAGATGGAGCTATTGAATATCTTAACACGTGACTGAAAGGGGTTGAGGGTGCAATGGAGATGGTGATGTTCTACCGATCCTTGGCAGAGGCAACATAGCACAAGATTCAGAAGGCCTTAGATCAAACTCACCAGGAGAATGTGAACCTGATCATAGAGAATTATCACCTAGGGAATGTTGATGCACACAAACAATAATTAACAGTCTTCATCCATCAATAATAGGAGCAACTAGCTAGAGCAAACATAGAACTAAGAAGATTAGTAGCAGAAAATAGAAATCTCTCCATGCAGGAGGTTTGTGCCCTTTGCCAAAAAACTACAATCAAGGTAGCCACCTAGAAATTAGAGGCTCTTAAATTTGAGAGAGTTAAGAACCATTACAAAGAACAAGTTGGTCTAAAAAGGAAGAAAATGAAAAGCACATCTAGTTGACAAAGGTAAAAGTGAATGAAACCCTCCAACAACTTAAGTAAGGAAAAGAAGTATGGAAACCCATCATTAATGGGATAGACACCTACAACAAAGTAGAAATCTACATGAAGAAGTTATAGATTAAGGAGATGACAAAATATATGAATCTTTCCTATCTCTGTTACTCAAATTTGCCCATGTTGACTACCGAATGGTCATGGTTAGAACTAGAGAAATAGGTGGCTAGCTTGTACTTGTTGTATGAGGCCAAGTTCAAGCATCACAAAGACATTAAGCAAATACTTATGATGCCAAATGGTAAACTCAAAGTTCTCAAGTCATGATTCACTAACCAATGATCAGAGGATAAATAACTATTAGGAGCTACAAAATGTAGTTAAGGTGTTTGATATCGAATGCAAATAGTTCACTACCTAGTTTATCAACATGAAGGAGATGTTCCCAATAATGCCATATCCATGGAACATCCCCATTCCAACCCACATTGGTGATGCTGCGTAGACTGTGAATGATCCCCAGCGTAAGGAGGAGAAGATGAAGGCATTACTAGATGCCTTTCACCTTACATCAAAGGTTCTAGCCATAGTAGGATAGCCACAACTACCTCAGCTACTACATGTGCCTAAAGTTGATGAAGGTCCTTTAGAACCTTAAGAGCCTCCATCGCCTAGAACAATCTAATCTTCTTCACCATCAGAGGATGTGCTATCAAATTTTTTTAGTCATGTCAAGGTGTTCAATTTTGTGTCATGAACACCACAAATTTTTGTAATTTGTTGATTTGTACACTTGGGCACTGACTTTTTTCAAGTTAATTTGTTATGTCAAGAGTTAGTAAATAATCACATAACTTTTCAATTTTGTAAAGGAACTGAAGGATGAGTTTTCACTTAGTCATGGGGCTATGATGAGCATCAAAGTGTCAGATCGATGAGCCCCCATTGACGCCGCCTCATCGATGGGACCTCATTTATGTGGTATTACTCCATCCATAAGGCCCTATCAACACGATACTATAGCAAAAACTATAAATACAAAGAACCAACTATGTTTGTGAGTAATAGAAGTCATAGTAATATCAAAGCTCTTGTAGTTTGTTCATTTGAAAGTTAGAATATTTTTCTGAGTGCCCACAATAGAAGTTAAAAAGTGTACGAATCTTTATTTGAGCACTGTTGTACCTAAACCACACCAATCTGTACAATAATAAAAATGAGCCTTTTGATCAAACCTTGTAGCACTTAGAATAGATTAATGATTTATTTATGCATTTATTATCTTTATTGATTATACCATTAATTAAGCTAAATTAGACCTTAAGCGATTAGTTAATTAATTAAGATAAATAGATTAAATACATAAGTATGACTGCTTCAAGCGTAAACATGCATTTGCTAGGTAATCCTAGTAGTGTTATTTATTGGTGTGCCTAGTAGCGTAGTGCTTGGTAACCCAGCAGTGGATACATGGGATCAGGACATGCACGAAAAGTGGGACTAGATGCTTATGTTAGAACTAGTTAGAGACTAGTAAAGGAGTTAAATTAAATTAGTTGTTAAATTACTTCATCTCTCTACTTTAGACACCAAAGAACATAAAACACAAAACAATATAATTGTATGCCTTGATTACACTTAACCATACCATATGCATCACAAGTGTAATTGGGAAGACAATGAATGACCTTTAGGGCAAGGTTCACCTCCTAGAAGACTAGTGTACTAAAAGCTATAGAGTCCATGGAATTCGACTAGATCACGCATGAATGCTTCATGATTCATATGGTTGAGTGTATAGGTACCTCTTCACTGCTCATTAGAAGGCTAGGAGATGTCTTGGCTGAGAGCTAGAGGTGATAGGAGATGTTTGGAAATCAAAGGAGATGTCTTGTAATTTAGACTAACATCTCAAGTGAGATGTCTTCTAAATGCAAAAGACATCTCAAGGGAGATGTCTCCCCTAGGTAGGAGACATCATGCAAAAGGCACCTTCCCTATAAACAAGACATCTTGACCCTGTAGGAGATGTCTTGTAATGATAGAAGATGTCTTCCCCAAGAGTTACATTGACACAAAAGAGGCCTTATGAAGGTCAAATATGACTTGTATAGGTAGGAAAACGTTTGAAAACTAGGGAGAAGGTGAGATGACTTGGACAACATTTGAAGAACCTCAAGTTAAGTTAAGGAAAGGTTTCTAGGTTTCTTGTCTTCTAGTTATCCATAAATATTGATGTAATTCACTATTGTTGAAACAAGAACACCTTGACTAAGAGCGAGAGAGAGAAAGAGCTCTTCAGGAAGGAAAGCTTATGTAATAAGAGAGATTGTGCAAGAAAAATTGAGTGAGAGGCAAGAGAGACCACTTGAGAGAGATTCAAAGAATCTCTTATAAGTGTCTTTTCTTGAGATTTGGCTCCATGGTGAATAATTGAGGATTGAGAGGGGACATGTATGACCTCTAAGATCTTTGAGAAAGTTGTGAGTTGAGCTAGGCTCCTTATCTTTGATGTATTTTCTATGTATTTTGATATTTTTCTTAACATAAGGGATATTTTCTCCATTTCATTGTGTTAATTTTATTTTCTAAGCTTTATCTAATTGCAAGTTATGGATTGGATCTTGTTAGAGTCTATTGAGGCATACCACCACCACTATATTAGTATTGGAGAAAACAATTGAAGGAATCCATACATCTACATTTGGTTTGGAGGGATCCACACTTATATTAAATCAAGATTTCTTTTTGGTATGGCTCCTAAGAAGAAGACTAATCAAGATCTTAGACAAGATATTTAAGAGATGAAAGACTCCTTTAAGGCTTTTGTGGCTAAAATACAATAAGTTATTTCCAAAGTAAGGACCATAAAACACCAAGATTTTGGAAAAGCTTCAAAAAAAGTGAAGAGGATATTGAAGATGAAAATCCTTTGGCAACCCTTCAAGAATAAAGAGGAAGAAATCATTAAAGAACTCCAAGGAAAGAAGGGACTAGATCTCAAAGGTATGAGCCAAGATTTTCTTTTCATAATAATGAGGAAAATGATGATGAAAGGTTCGCAAAGATGTTAATAAGTGCTTTAAGAGTTCCTCATGTGAAAATTCCCATTTTAAAGATGTTGAAGGTACATATTTCTTTCTTTCTTCTCTTAGAGTTGTGAACAAGAATTTTCTTGTTGAGCAACTTTCTAGTGAGTCAATGATTCATGTTGTTGAGAGAAAACTTGAAGAATTGACAACTAAATGGTGGGGCAAGAAATGTCTCAAATACCCTGAAGAACATGGAAGACCTCTTGAGAGTTGGTAACTCATGGAATTCATGCTAAATCAAAAGTTTGAAAAGAGATCCTTCCATCATGAAGCCATCAAGAAGTTAAAATTTATGAGCCAAGGAGATTAAGAGGTAAAATATTTTTATGTCAAATTTTGTAAAGCCTTAGAATGGCTAATGTTCATTAGACTAAGTATGATCAAGCTTCGAACTTTATTAGTGGATTAAGAATGCAATATTAGCAAGAATTAGCAATTTATGAGCTTGATACTCTTGATGAAGCCCATGATCTTGCTTTCAAGGCTAAAATAAAAATCACAAAGTTTGACTTAAATAAGAGCATGGATCACAAGAAAAGGAATGAGAAAGACATGGCTCACAAGTCATGGAAATCATCTGAGGATGGTGAAGATGAGCCAAAGAAGAAGGAAAGGACATCTAATTCTCCTAGAAGGGAAGAAGAAGGGAATGATGTTCAAGATGTCAAGATCATGATAAATATATATGTTATAATTATGTTGAATTAGGTCATAAACAATGGGATTTCATAAAGCAAAATAAGAATGCCTTTAAGGGTAAGGAAATTCAAACCATGCAAGAGGATGAACCTAAATCTTCAAAGAATGTATGTGAACATGAACTTTACACATTACTGAACAAAGTGAATTGAATAGTTGTACTTTTGTTAGACATGTTAGTGTCAAAGAGGATGCTATAGTGAAGAGTATATTTAAAATTCATTGTGATGTTAAGGGTTATTCATTGATTGTGCTCATTGATGATGGAGCACAAGAAAACATGATTTCTGATAAGGTAGTGAAGTCCTCACAATTAGTTATAATTCCTCATCCTAATCCATACAAAGTGCATTGGTTATGAAGAATTATTATAAGCAAATTAAGAAATAGTGCCTTATTGATTATTCCATTGGAAGTTTTCATGATCAAATTCTTTGTGATGTACTACCTATTAATTGTTCAGATCTCATATTTCATAGATGATGGATTTATGATAATAAGGTTGTTTATGGTGAAAATAATAGTTGGACTGTAAGACAAGACAATCATAAGTTTAGGTTGTTGTCCACTATTGTTGGTAGTGAGGTTGGTAATTTGAATTCTTCAATGATGCTTCCTAGTTGTAAGGAGATTATAAGGGTGAATGTTGTTTGTAATGATGAAATTTTCTTTGATGATAAACAAGATGCATTTGATATGGATGTTATCACTAATTACATGAGGTCTCATATGAATGAAAAGAAGGTTGATTTTGTTCCTATTAAATCTTGGATGTTGATAATAGTAGTATGTTGGGTGATGCTTTTAGACATTTATGTAAGTCTTGGACTAAAATTTTTATTGCCAAAGGAATGTTGGAAGAATAAGAAAGATTAGTTGATAGCAAGTGAAGAAATGCCATTGTTATTTACACATTATGCAAGGAGGCCTACTCCATGGATTAATGCTAACAATTTTTTTCCATATTATTGTGTCACTTATGTATAGGATTGAGTCATCGGGGAGATGAAAGGAAAGCATTTCAAGGAGATACTCAAATAAAGAAAACATTGTGGGGAATGACAAGCCTCCATGAGCAAAGGAAGCTCAAAACTAACACCTCAAATAATACTCCTTCTCATGTTGGTAACACATTGAATCTGAATTGTTATGATGTCCTTAAGTCATAGGGGCATGATGCCTTCTAGCTTCTAAAAGGTTATGAAGCATGATATTTTTAAGAGTGGGAGAGCTAGTATCGGGACATCTCTTCCTATTCCCTTGTTCTTCCCTACAGGTATGTTTTATAGATTTTGAGCTTGAAGAAGATGTCTTGGAAGGCTATGAGACATCTTGGTTAAGAGCTAGAGGTGATAGGAGATGTCTAGGAATTAGATGAGACATCTTGGAAGGCTAGGAGATATCCTAGCTAAGAGTTGGAGGTGATAGGAGATGTCTGGGAATCAAAGGAGATGTCTTCTAATTTAGGATGACCTCTCAAGTAAGGCATCTTATCTATGCATAAGACATCTCAAGGGATACATCTCCCTCATAAACAAGACATCTTAACCCTAGAGGAGACATCTTACAGTGACAAAAGAAATCTTCCTTGAGAGTTTGGCTAACACAAAAGATGTCTTGTAAAGGTTAGAAATGAACTATATAACCTAGTAAACTTTCAAAAATACCTATTCCAATTTGCAAGATAGATATAAAAAAATGGAAAAGTATGGAAACAACTAAGAAGAAGGCAAGAAGACTTTAGAAACATCTAAGAACCTCAAGTCAAGCTAAGGAAAGGTTTCTAGTTTTCTTTTCTTTCATTTGTCCATAAATATTGATGTAATTCACCATTTTTTGAAACATCAACAACATCTTGACCAAGAGCAAGAGAAAGAAAGCTCTTGAGGGAGAAGAGCTTGTGTGTTGGTGTTGGAAATTTCAATTGCTAGAATGGGAATATTGAAAGATCCAAATGCCAAAATAGTTTTAACCATGAATCCTAAGGGCATTCAAAAAATAGGATTTAGGATGCCCTGGATAGTCTTGCCAATCACCTAGGAACTTATAGAATGTAAAAGAAAATGCAATTGTAATTATCTCTTCAAAAGTGAAAACAAGTGTAGAAATGGAAATGTGAACTAAAACTTACATAACATTAATAATAAATTTATAAAGAATAAAGAGTAACATTCACGAAGTATATATTTTGTGCCAAAAGCACTAGAAGTTGCTAACATGAGCTTGAAGACCATTGGAGAAGATAGGTTGTGCTCTATTGTAACTTCATGATTTAGTTTCTTCCCAACTCCAGTTTCTAGCAACTTTCCATCAATTTCCACCAGGATATGTGGTTATGGAAATGGTTTTTCACTTTTGATGAATTGGTAGCTACATGGGAGTCTCTTTTCCCAATGTAATGCTAGTTTTGGCTACAAAAGAGTGGAAACAAGCCTACAAATGGGTTTTATGGGTTGTGAAGATGCCAAAATTATTATTACCAATGTAAATTTTAGAACTACTGCCAAGGGTTGCAAAAAATTCCAAAGTGCCTAGAATGCAAAATTGTTGGAACTTGAACATGGTGTTGATGTTGGACATTTATAGGGTTGGTGTGGCTATTTTTGGATCTATACATCACTACCATGATTTTTGATATATTGGTGTCAACATCCAGGTCACAACAATCATCTACTTTCAACATAGTTATCATTTATAGTAAGTTTGGTATGGACTATAGTCACAAAAACCATCTATTTACTATAAATAATAAATGAAATTTTGTGACTACACTGGCACCATCCCTACTATGTTGAGGTTGTTGGAAAGTGACAAAAGTGGTAGAAAATGTGCAAAAAGTTGGAATCTACAAAATGGTGGAATCCATTGAAAAGTATCATGCCTGGTGAAGACTATTATCCACGATGGTCATTGTTGACTTAGGATGACTATGCTACTAGTTTTTGGAAAAAAAAAATTTCCAACAATCCTAACGTTACACTTTTTTTGGGTCTTGGTAGTGAATACATTGGCTAATGTGGCTAATGTGACTACTATAGCTAATGTGTCTACTAAAAATGACTCTAGCGTAGTTGGGGCTATACCCCTACAAAAAGCCATGAAAATGTCAATTTTAGTCATTCCCAAGGTGTTTTCAACCTTCCCAAGCCAAAATATAGACATGGGATACCATTTTCTACTTGGGAAGTATGGAAATAACAACTTTTGAAGTATTTTTTACTCCAAAAAGCTAAAGTATGCAAGATTGTATCTCCTATTCTACATATCCCACATTTACAATGAATCCTTAACCCAAGTTGGGAAATAAAGGTTGCAACATGAAATTTGGAGGTGTTTCATTGGTCCCTATTTTTTGATATCTAGAGGATTAACCCAAGAAACATTGACAAAGAATACAAAACACCACTATAGGTCCACCACCAACATCCCCTCTCTACGCTTGATTCAATAGTGTTGAACCATGCCTAAGAATGCTTGTGATGATGGGAGAAGGTCATTATGGTCAAATGGAAATGATATCATAGGAAAATAATCATAAAAGGTAATAAATTATTCCAATTTTTGACATGATGATGTGGCATTAACATGTTGGTTAATTGGTAAGCCTTGGCACTTCGTACTTTGATGTGTGGTTCACTTGGCAAATGCATTTGAGGAACCAACAACTCACCTCAAGATTTCTTTGGATACTAGGCTCATCCCCTTGTATGTTTGGAGCCATTGATATATCCTTTAAGCTTCATTTATCATTTGACTTCTTAGCAATTTTCTTTCCCCATTGTCGTAGGAGGGTGAAACCTTCATCGGTTTTCTTTTCCAAAGCTAGTTTTGACTTGGTTTTTCCCATCAAGTAAGATTGTGTTACACTTGATGGAATAGGTGATTTCCCATTGAATGAAGTGTGTTACATTCAATGGAATTGATAGTGGAGCATTACAAAGAGATTTCATATGGCCATATCTGCATGAGTGTCAAACATTAGTCAACATTGTCATCCAAGGTAAGGAAGGTTGTAACCAGGCTACAAGGTTGGACTCAAGGGAATGGTAATAGAAATGATGTGGAATAAGTACTCTTGGAGTGGCAAGACAAACTTGCCAAATCTTACACATCGAGGTCACGTGATGACTAGCCACCATGATGAGTTGCACCTCCCTGATGACTCCAAGCTTCATCCTACAAGCACAACTCCAAGAGGACAAGAAAATCAAATAGAGAAAATCATGTTATTACAATGAAATACATAAGGCCACGTAGAATAATCAGCAAATCTAGTCATCAAAGGTCATAAGTATTACTAGTTTAAGGCCATGTAGAATAATCAATCCATGTAGAACAATCAGCAAATCTAGTCATCAAAGGTCACAAGTATTGCAACTCATCATGGTGACTAGCCACCATGATGAGTTGCACCTTCATGATGACTCCAAGCTTCATCCTACAAGCACAACTTCAAGAGGAAAAGAAAATCAGACAAGGAAAATCATGTTATTACAATGAAATAAATAATACCATGTAGAACAATCAACAAATCTAGTCATCAAAGGTCACAATTATTGCCAGTTTAAGGCCCTAGTAAGCTATGTTGCCAATTTAATACCTTGGCAGGCCTTGTTGCTAGTTTTAAGGCCTTGGCAGGCCATGGAAAGTAGGCTCACTTGTTGTCTTTTATTAGTTACATGTAATATGATTTTAGATAGGAATGATTGACCAGATTTTCCAACTCATTCTCATTCATGTCTGCTATCCAATAAGTCCTACTATCATAGGCCTTAGTAAGCAAGAAAGAACCTTCCCACTTGGCCAAGAATTTGTCCGTGTGTTGGAAAATAGCCTTTTTCCTTGATCTTGTATTTGCCAAGGTTATGCTGATGTTGCCACTTACACATCTTCTAGTAATGCTCAATGTGAGTAATGGTTCATACACACTGCTCCTCCACCAAGTCTAAGTTCATGGTTCGTAGCTCATTATTCTATTCATTGTTGATGAAATAAGATAGGGCCACTCAAAACAACAATACCTGCAATTCAAGAGGTAAAACTACTTCAAAATCATAAACAAGGCTATATGAGGTTACACCTATCATGATATGGTATGTGGTTTTGTAGGCCCAAAGTACATGGATCAGCTACTCATGCCACTTGAGATTACTATTATTTAGCATTTTCTTGAGTAGGTTGATGATGGCTTTGTTGCTTACTTTGACTTGTTCATTGGCTTGAGGGAAATAAGGTGATAAGAAATAATGGTTAATGGCTAGGTTATAACAAAAATTTTCTCTCTCTTAGGTTCTAAATTGTGGTCCATTATCTGTGACTATGGTCATAAGAATACCAAAACAGGCTACTATATTATCCAAGATGAATCTACAAACTTATTAAGGTGTCATTTTTCTTAGGATAATAGCCTTAACCCACTAGGTAAAGTATTCAGTTGTGATGATGATAAAGCTATGTCATGCAAAAGACTTATGCATTATAGGTCCAATGATATCCAACCCCCATCATTGAAATGGCCACATGATCTGAGTGGTGTGTAACTCAGTTGGTGGTACGTGTATGAGATTACTATGCCACTAGCACATAGCACAATTTTTGACCTTCTACAAGTAGTCATTTTCCATATAAGACTAATAATAATCTAACCATCTAATTTTAGTAGTCATGGCTCTAGGTCCCTAATGAGCCACAATATCACGTACGCAATATCGCATCCGCCACATGATATTATGTCTTGCCTCATCTTCTATAAATAAGAGGCAGCACCCTTTGTTCCGGATAGTTAGACTTAGACCCTTAGCCAAATTCTTGCAGTTTAGTCATTCCAAAGTTATAATAATTTCTGTGTGCCCGCAGTAGGAGTCATAGAGTGAACAGATCTTTATTCGAGCAATTTGTACCTAAGCACACATTTGTGTACGGCAATAAAGATGAACTTTATGATAGACCTTGCAGCATACAGATTAAGCTAATTACTAATTAATTATTATTGAATTTTTAATGCTTTCCTAGTTAATTAATTTCTCTCTCAACCTTTGACCCTTCTAGTTAAGTACACTCAGTACGACCGCTTTGAGCATGCATGTAGCACTTGGTAACCTAGTAACAATTAGCGGTTGGTAATACCAGCAACGTTGCACTGGTTCAGGATGTGTACAGAAAGTGGGAATGGATACTAGTGTTAGGAACAATTAGAAACTAGTTAAGGTAAGTTAGTTACTTCATTTTCTCTCCCTCTCCTTATTAGCAGAAGACATCAAAAAGGTAAAAGCTATAAAAATCATATACCTAAAGCTTACTTAACCATACAACCATGACAATACAAATAAGTTTGGGAAGACAATGATTGATTAACCTTGAGTGTTCCATTAAGGCACATAAGCACTTAGTCCTTGGAGTTCGACTGGATCATGCATTAAATGCTCGTATTCGTATGGTTGAGTGTAGGGGTACCTCGCCACTCATCATTGGTATTGTTGCTGGGGACTTAGTTATTTGTGCA
Source organism: Gnetum montanum (assembly GCA_015680685.1). Classification (NCBI taxonomy): domain Eukaryota; kingdom Viridiplantae; phylum Streptophyta; class Gnetopsida; order Gnetales; family Gnetaceae; genus Gnetum; species Gnetum montanum. Next base: position 263,674 of record MNCI01001087.1, read on the forward strand.
TTGTGTAGAACATAGGAAATCATTCATATCATTGGGATGCTAGAACGAACCCTAGCGTTAATCAAAGAAGAATAAGATAATGGTACATTACACACCAAACAAGACAAGATGTCTTCTTCTTCGCATAAGAGCACTTCACTGCCTAGGACTCACATAAGAGACAGTCGGTGGCATCCTACATGTAACCAAGATCTGCCAGTTCCTCAAAAATTTCATGTGGTATATACTCATCACGATGAGTATGTACCCGATTTCACCTTTATTCTCCACCAAAATGAACAACTGCATTGGAAAGAACTGGAGGGTAACATAGTGTTGCCTCTAGACCGATCAGTATTCAACATGCTCCTTCGTGCTCTCACAAGAATAGGCATACCACTTTTATATGCGGAATATGTTGCATGCGATCATGACACAAGGGATTATCATCCCACAGAAGCGTAACGTCAAAGGGACTTACGACAGGAGAGATACCATACATCCTTGAAGTGTAAATGATCCCATAATGCTTTGCACGTCTTGAGAAAAATTGAGGATGGTGAACCTATCTCAATAGGTTCCCCACAAAATGATATTTCCCCTCCTAATGATGGTCAGGAGGTGGTGTATCAGAACCTCCACTCCAGTATTCACAACCTTGGTTCTGATACCCACGAACATGAAGTGTTCAACAAGTGAACACAAAAACATGATAAGGGCAGACGTTCTAATCGTGATCACGATTGGGGTCAATACCACTAAAGAAAAGGTAGAAAACATCATCATGGTAATGGTTCTCCTTCTTCTTCACCTTCATCATCACCTTCACCCTCTCCTTCAGTGTTCAGATGTAGTCATAAGGAAATCAATCGTGAGGATAAAGGAAAATAAAGTGAAAAACATCGACGAGATAGTTGAGAACGAGGACGAGGGTACTCTAAGGAATTAAGGCATAGAAGAAGGGAGAGTATGGAACTGCATAGATACCATAGATGCTATGAACAAGATGATCATGAAGAACCCCTACTTGCAACTAAAAGCATGCTAGATATAATGGAGGCTGTAAGAGTTCCAACAAGGCACCAAAAGAATAGTAAGATCAAGAGGTTAGACATGAACAACATCCCACAATATGAAGGGGGATACAATGCTGATCCTCAAAATCATTTACAAGCATTCCATGATGCATGTGCCTTGCAAAACATAGAGAACAAATGGCAAAAACTGAAGTTGTTCCCAAGGACACTAGTGAAAGAAGTGGAAAGCCGGTATCGGTCCTTAGAATCAGAATTAATCCGGAGGTGGAGTATAATGTTAGAACTATTTAATGATAAGTACCAAACGTACTCCCGAGTGTCTAACCTACAAAAGAAAATCCAAGGATGGAAGCAAGGAAATCATGAACCCTTGGATGCTACCATGGGCCACTATTACACACTGTTACATCGTTGCCCTGGCCATGGTTATTTGCAGCGAGATCAACTTCGCCATCTTGTGGATGGACTTAGGCATGAAACAAGGAGAACCCTTGGGATGTATGCCCAAGGAAGATTATCAAAGCTTAGGTCAAATCAAATTCATAGATTTCTAGAGCAAGTAGCTAAGGAAGAAGGTGAGCTAAAAAAGAGAGAAAGAGTAGAAGAATACAATTGAGATCCTTCCCTCTAAAAAAGGGGAGTGAGATTTTGTGAGGAGGAAGAAGAGTCACCACTCAAAGAGATGGTGAATAGAAAAACTTTTCCACTCTAGAAGTTAACAACAGAAGTATCGGCAAAGGTAGACCAAATGTGGGACTCCCTAGATAGTAGGTTTGAAACTATTCTCAAAATTGTAGAGAAGTCTAGGGACCGAGGTAGTGACTATGACAAAAAGAAAAAGAGAGAAGTGGGCAATGCCTGTAACAAGGGCAAGGGTAAAATGGCCATCACAGAAGAGGCTATGGATTCAGACACGGACAATGACGGTGGATGCGAGATATGCCAATATGACCATCCTTAGGGATGTTGCCTAGTGATCTCACATCTACAAGAGTCTAGGGTGTATGCACTCAACCCACGACTTAACAAATGGCAAGCCCCCCGACGGTTACCTTATCCCCAAGGTAACCCAAGGTAGTTCCACCAACCTTCAACATATTATCGAAGTGAAACTCCACCACAACCCATTGAGCAACATCAACAGTGGCAATACCCATAGTCATGGGGGATGCCACCACCAAGGCAACAATATCCCTACCGGTAACCAGATCCATATGGCTACTACATGCAGCATCCAATCTTTCCACGTGACTCTGTTAGTCACGTTACACCACAACATCACTACCAAGATCATGAGTATTATAGAACTCCTTCTCCTATGGAAGATAACCCATAGACATACCATCCTTCAAATCCATCTGCAACTCTCACACTAATAGCTCCATTACCATCCTCTCTAGCAATGCAAGGGGAACTCCCTACTCAACCGCAACAACACAAGCCATGAGGGCTATGAATCTTCAACCCGTTGTTGGTTCTGACAACCATATGAAGAAAATACCTTTCTTTAGAACCAACACTCCAACCAAGTGCTCACAACCACAAGTAGTTGAACCTTTGAACATCTCCCCATCAAATAAGGCTTCAGAGCTCCCTTCAAACCAAACACCAAGCCCCACGCATACGGTTATGTTAACACATGCTATTACTGACTAGCTTAAGGTGGGCCACCTTCCCAGGGAATTCTCTGATCCTGGAAGACCTCTAATCTATCTCCAAATCGTTGGGAATGAACCATGCAAAGCTCTTCTGGACTCAAGTTCTGAAGGCAACTTAATATCACAAGAGATGTACAAAGCCTGGAACTTGCCTCCATTAAGGAAGAGCAATATTTGCCTAGAGCTGGCTGACCAATCCATCGCTGTCCCCTTGGGACTGGTGGAGGACATCGTTACCACGGTGTGTGGGTGGTCATACCTGTACTGACCTAAATCGTCAGTGTAAGGCTGGAAGGGAAAACAAACACCGAAAGATCATCAAGAAAACACAGCTGACCCTACCTTCGCCCAAGGGAAAGCTGGAAAAGAAAACGAAGGCAGAGTGCCTTGGATGGTCTGCATGCAAATCAACCAAGGACTTCCCTAAGCGTGAACTATGACTTACGCTGGGGTTATCGTAACTGATGTTTGAAACGTAAATAGTGCACATGAAATGTAAATAGAAACGTATGTAGAATTGGTATTGTAAACATAACGTAAATTGAATGTAAAACAGAGCAAACAATATAATGGCTGGAAAAATTAACTGTATTGTATTACTTAGAAAAGATGTGCACCAATAAAAGCATAGTTGCACATATGGACGGAAAGTCAAGCGCCAAGCCCCAGGGCGATGTGATGTGTTTCAAGAGTGCTTGAATGCTAGGAGTCAGGTGTGTCTTAGCGCCCAAGGATTGCTAGTCTGAGTTTCCTAAGTCATCTACCTTTAAAATTGCCAACCCCATTTATGTGAATTAAAAGGGTATTTATAGGGTTTGGCTAGGCTCGGGTGTGAAATTCATGGGTGGAATCAATAGTTGAGAGATGAGAGAAAAATGGATCTAGTGACATGTGTTCGATAGACAGCTGTGTATGAGTTGGACGTGTGTGGGCAAGCTATGTTTTCGACTAGATGCATTGTATCTTACAACGTGTGATAACTTACTCAAACTAGCTTATGCTCATGAAAACACATACAATTCAGAACATAAGAGCCTGACAAGCTCACAAATGATGAAAATTTACAATGAAATGAAAATTTATAGTGAAATTGACTCTGGCTCGCTTGAAACTTCTGGATCTTTGAATTGACTACTGCAGGATGTCGATTTGAGTGCTTCTATGGCTATTTAAGGTGTCTTCACCTGACAAGAACTTCTAGTGTGAGTTGCTTTTTCCTTAGCGTGTCCTCATTGTGCGCAAGCTATACTCGCGCTACACTCACGCTGCAGCGTGACATCAATGTGACCTCAACGTGAGTGAGCTAGAATGATGGATTTTTTACCAAATTTTGATTTTTGAAGCCTGATTGTTAAAGTGTGAGGATTTCCTAACTATGATTGACCTTGAAAATAATTTGAAAATTAGAAATTGAGTCTGTTGTGCCCTATTTTGTACCACCTTTGGAAGCTCAAGCTAGACTCACACTGCCAGCGTGAGTGCAGCATGACCAAAGCATGAGCTGCAGCGTGACCACAGTGTGAGCTACAAAAACCTGCATTTTTGAACCTGATAGAGGCTAGAATTTAGATCTTGTCGATGATGAACCCTGAAGATGATTTGCACGTTGGAGATCAGATCTTTTTTGACTCAGTTTTGGGCTTTGAAAGTTGCTCCCGCTGCACTCACGCTGCTAGCGTGACCTCAGCGTGAGTGGCAGCGTGAGGGAGGAAATCTACACCTTTTGACATCAAAATTTCAATCTCTGAATGCTGAAGCTTGGAGTTGACATCAATGGCCCTTGAGGATGGCTTGCACCTTTGAAATCGAACCATTTCGACTCAGTTTCGAGGCTCCTAGAGTTGCTCACGCTGCACTCACGTTGCCAGCATGACCTTAGCGTGACCACAACGTGAGTGCCCAGGACAAGCCAGCGTGAGTCTCATGCCTTAGTCAAATTTTGCTTCCAAAAAGCCAAAAGGGCTCTGGTTTCTTCTTATTGCAAAGTCCTAGGTTGAAATTAGTGGTGTTTCATTGGCCCCTCTTTGTTGACATCTGGAGGAATCCACCTGAGAGGCGTCGACAAAGAAGTGCAAAACACCATGAACAACCAAGTACCAAGCATTATCCGTCGACTCTTGGATGGATGTCATCGCACCATTTTTAGAAGTACATGGGATTGAGAAAATGTAATTCAAGATGTAAGGGGATTGATTGTGACCGGGGGAAGTTAGGAGTTGATCAAGGATCATGATTGCTGTTGGAATTGTGAGATAGAAATGCTCTCACCTGAATAAGCTATATCATTGGTCCTTGTCAATAGCTGGTTCTCAGTAGACTCGGAGCCAAGACATAGGAGGTGCGTTCTTTGGAGAAATGGGACTCTTATAGAGTGTTTACAGGGCCTGTTGTAAATAGCCAAAGCCATGCAATGATGTGCAACATGGTCTCTTTGAGAAGCGAGTGTAACTGTTTTCCAAGAAAATTACCTTCTCACCTAGGGCTTGTATTAGAATGGCCAATAGTCTTTGGTTTATGATGTCAATGGGGTCATGAAGACCTTTTCTGTGCATTTTGCACTTTGACCTTTTTGTTTCTTTTTTCTTTTTCCTGTTTTTATCTTTTCTTTTTGTTTTTGTTTTCTTTTTGATATTTTCTGTTCTATTTTCTTTTCTTTGTTCTCTTTGGTCTTGTTGAAAGAGCTTACTTTTAGTGTTGTGCTCATGCTCAAGCACTTGAATTTTGTATCATGTACTCTGTACTGTGTTTTGCATTGCAACTTCTTAGAGAGATCACAATGTACAACAATGTATCAAGAGCTTTGGGGGAGTAGAATGTATCCAGGGGGTATAATTAAATAAGACAAAGGGAACATGATGGGGAATAGGGAATGTATCAGGAGTCAGGAATGTACTTATGAACGGATTGATTAACCCAGTTGCGGGTGTTAGGAAGAATGTGATACTCTATCGTCATGATGAGGTGCATCTGTGAATGAATGCCTCAAGCGTGTCATCATGCAAACACAACTCTAAGAAGACAAGAAAACCACAAATGAAACGGTTAACTAAGCACTTTAAACTTGAAAACAACCAAGGAGATAGAGCGACCATGTGCAATTTTAAAGCAGGTGGAATCATGAACAACATCAGCTTTGTCAGAGTCCATGAGACAAGTTATGCAGCAAGTCTTGGTGGAACATGTACAACCAATTGCAACAACACATCCTTTTGCCTGGTTGTCGATGATGTCATCAATTTATAGTCTTAGCAAACTATTGCAGGTTAGTTTCATGTCATAACCCTTTAGACGGTGCTAGTTTAGCATCGTAGCAGACGGTGCGTTGCTAGTTTATAGTCGTAGTGGACTGTGAAGAGGCAAACTAGTTTATAGTGGACTCTGGATGCTAGTTTCATGTCATGGCAAACATATGTGGTAGTTTAGTGTCATACCGAATAGAACTCTATGATGTCAATTTACTATGGTGACTCCAGGACTTTCTGTGGTGCCAGTTTCAAGTTGTGGCCCTAGGACCGTTCTATGGTATCAGTTTTAAGTCATGATGCCAGGACATTCTATGGTATTAGTTTTAAGTCATGATTCCAGGATTATTCTATGGTATCAATTTTAAATCATGATGCCAAGACCGTTCTGTGGTATCAATTTTAAGTCATGATGTTAGGACATTCTCTGGTATCAGTTTTAAGTCATGATGCTAGGACCGTTATGTGGTATCAGTTTTAAGTCATGATGCCAGGACATTCTGTGGTATCAATTTTAAGTCATGATGCCAGGACCATTATGTACCTTAGTTTGATCAAACATAGTACCATTTCAAGTACAGATGATTTGTGGGGTTAGCAAACTCATTCCCATCCATGTCAACAAGTTTGAATGCTTCGTTATTGTATGCCTTGGTGACTAAGTAAGGCCCTTCCCAGTTGGCTAAGAATTTTTCTGGATGTTCATGAATGGCCTTAAGGACTAAATCTCCTTCTTTAATTAGGCATTTATACAGGTCTTCTTTGTGTTATTTTCATTGTTGTTTCTAGTACCACTCGATCTGATCAAGCATTCGCACACATTCCTCCTCAACTAAGTCGAGGTCAGTTTTGCGCAATTCATTACTTTCACTTTCATTGAGGAGACCTGAGAGAGCTATCCGCAATGAGGAAACCTATAACTCTAATGGAAAAACAACTTTAGACCCATATACAAGACTATATGGAGTTTTACCTATAGAGGTTCGATGTGTCATTCTGTGTGCCCACAATGTGTAGACTAATTATTTGTGCCATCATTTCTTTCTCTGATTCAACATCTTTTTGAGCACCATGATGACAATTTTGTTTGTAGCCTCTGCTTAACCATTGCTCTATGGGTAGTAAGGTGATGAGAATGCATGTTTAATACTCAGGCTTTCATAGAACCTTTTAGTGTCTGCACTGCTAAACTGTCGCCCATTGTCAATAACGATGGTCATCAGAATACCAAAATGGATCATGATATTTTCTATTATGAAATTGCAAACATGCTTAGAAGCGGTCTTCCTAAGGGGAATAGCTTCTACCCATTTTGTGAAGTATTTAGTTGCAATCATAATAAAGCTATGTCCTGTAGAGGATGATGGCGTTATTGGTCCAATTAATTCTAATCCCCATTTTTGGAATGGCCATGTGATTTGTGTTGTGTGCAATTCGTTAGGTGGCACGTGTATTAGATTACTATGCCTTTGGCAAATGTCACATGTTCTGACCTTGGAGATGCAATCGTACTCCATGTGTGGCCAATAGTAGCCTAAGTGCCTAATCTTTGTTGCCATTGCTTTAGGTGCTATGTGCCCTCCACAAAGTTCTTCGTGGACTTATTCTATGATGGTTTGACCATTGATGCCACTAATGCACATCAGCAGAATGTCTTCGTAGCATTTGCGACATAAGGCATCTCCTATTAATGCGTATTACCGAGAGCGCTTTCGCACAGTGTCCTTTTGAGCATTTGTCAAGTGTTGTGGAGGTTCTCCTCTTAGAAGGTACTCTTTTATGTCATCGTACCATTCTATTGCGTGTGTTGTGCTAACAGATGCTATAGGCATTTCATCAAGAGTGTTAATTATAGGTTCGACAGAGTTTGTTATTGAGTTAGGCAACGCATGGAACATTTCGGGTGTCATGTTTAAGGCAAGTGTAGCAAGTGCATCGGAAATAGTGTTTTCACTCCTAGGGACATGTTGTATATCCACTTCTACTAGTTGTCTCAACAGATGTTTGGTCAAATCACAATAAGGTTACAAATGGAGAGCTTTGTGTGCATAAATCTCAGTGACTTCATTAATGACTAGCTGTGAATCACCTCGAACTACAAGACGTGAGATTCCCTAAGTTAATGCTGCTTGAAGACCTCTAAGAAGACCTTTGTATTCTGCCACATTATTGGTACAAGGAAAGGTCAATCGGTAGGCAAAGGGTTGGATTTCTCCATAGGGGTATATTAACATGGTCGTAGCACTTCCTCCTTGGGAAGTTGAAGCTCCATCAAAATAGAGGATTGCCTCATAGTTTTTGGGTATGGTTTCTATACTGTTAACATTCTCATCTCGGAATTCAGGGTTTATCGTTGCTTGATCGTGCGTTGGCGAGACAGTTAATTGCATGACTATTGCTTGACCTTTGGAGGAAGATTAAGCAACATAGTGTAGGTTAAACTCTACAATCATTGCTTTCCACCTAGCTATCCTACTCGACTCATAGATGTTATTAGTGATGGAACAAAGTACATTATCCCTACAAATGATGTAAACTTGATTACGAAAGAGATAATGCCTCTATTTCTTCAAAGAGAAGACGAGGGCAAGGCATGATTTGTCTACATCGTTGTATCGTTGTTCATAGGCAATTAAAGCATGGCTTAGGTAATATACAGGGATCTTGACTCCATCTTGAGGTTTTTGACAAAGCATCGATGCAATGGAAGAATCAAAAGTTGCAAGGTAAATGTAAAAGGTTTTATTATCTTGTGGGGGATAAATGGTCGGCAGCTGAGCTAACTCTTGTTTTATGTTCTCGAACACTTCTTGGCATTGTTGAGTCCATTGGAAATGTACATTCTTTCGTAATAGGTGTTGCATGGGTCTCAACTTATCCATCAGCCTTTCGATAAAGCATATAATAAATTGCAACCTACCTTGAAGGCCACATAATTCTGTGAGCTTTTTTGGTGGTTTCATGTTAGTTATTGCCTTAACCTTATCAAGGTCTATCCGTATTCCTATTTTAGAGACTACAAAACTAAGCATTTTCCCCTTTTTGACACCAAAGACACATTTCTTTGGATTGAGTCTAAGGTCATATTTGAGACAACGTTTAAGCACTAGGTCTAGAACGTTTACATGTTGTTTGGTGGTTTTAGATTTAACCGCGATATTGCCAACGTAATCATTGAGCAAATTGAGCATGTAATCACTAAATATCTATGTCATTGCTTGTTGATATGTTGCTCTTACATTTTTAAGGCCAAATGGCATCATTGTATACCAGAAAATGCCCCAAGGTGTCATAAAAGTTGTTCTAAGTTTATGTTTCGGATTGATTCTTATTTGGTTGTATCCTGAAAATCCATCCATAAAGGATAATAGTGCATGCCCAGCGGTTGTGTCAATAAGTTGATCGATGCTGGGTAGCAGGAAGTCATCCTTTATAGTGGTTGTGTTAAGATCACGGAAGTCAATGCATATGCGTATACTACCATTGTTCTTAGGAACTACAACAATGTTTGATACCCAATAGGAATAGTCAACGGCCTGGATGAAACCGACTTGGTAGAGCTTTGTGATTTCAACATGGACTGCTAAAGCTACTTCAGGTCTAACTTTTCGTGATTTTTGTTTCACCGTTTTAATTTTTTCATCAAGGATAATATTGTGTTGGACAACTCAGGGATCTAGTCCTGGCATGTCGATATATGACCATGCAAATATATTTATGTTGTCTTTCAGTACTTGAGTGATGTCATTGACAAGTTGTGAGTCTAATAGGGTGCTTAATTTCAACATTCTAGCTTTGCCATTGAATGTAGTAATGCAGATTTCAACTAGAGGATCTTCAGTGATATTATCAGCTTCTAGATCCAAAGTCTTAGTCACATTTTTAGACCAATCTGATGTTTCTTGAGTGGAGGCTATTAAATTAGCATAGGTGGATGGGTCTAGATCCAAGGATTCTGGATTGCTTGCTCTTTTTACCTCCCCGTATGGTCCACTGAGAGACAGTGTTGAAAGGATATTCTTGGTTGCCATGTGCTTGCTCCTACCAATTTAAACCAAGAGCGAAGAGACACCCACTTGATGAAAGAGTCACTAAATGTAAATGAACACAAGGAATTTTAATATGTACTAACAAAATTGGGAGACGCAGTGGTAGTCATGGCAGTTTTAGGCAGTGCCGGGCCACATGGCAATTTAAGGCCATACCGGGTTGCATGGCAGTTCAAGGACATACCGGGCTGCATGGTGGTTTAAAGCCATACCAGGCCAGATAATATTCACGTTGACTTATCATTTGGATTGAGTGCATAGAGCATTTTTTATTTTAAAATTTTGTGCGAACAATAAGTTTATGAGACTTTAAAATTTTATGAATTTTTGAAATGTTTATGTGTATGTATATATATATTTTTTTTGTTTTTAACTTTTCATCCCTTCCTTTGCATAATAATAACTTTCTTTGGCCTCATCTCCAGAGGCTGGAATGATGAGGGATATAGGCCAACATAAAACAAAGATGATATAAATGAGAACAAAAAATTAAACGTGGTAAAATTTAAATAAATAAAATAAGAGAAAATAAAATAGAATGTTTTGGATTTAAAAGGGGGTTTTGAAATGAAGGGAGGGGTATTTTGTGCTAGCATGAGTTTGTGGACTGTAGCGTGAGCTAGGAGTGCAGCATGAGCAAGGTGACATGAAGGATAAGGGTAGAGGAAAGGCGAGTCGAGACAAAGGGAAGAGGTAGGCAGATCTAGCATTCATGGAGGAGAGAGAAGAACTTCTCCAGCGTCTCCCCCAAGCCAAGATTCCAACGTGGGATGGGTCCTTGCACAGGTAGATTTGTTTTTTCTTACTTTTCTCCACATTTTTATGGACAGCGTTACCTAGGGTAGAATTTCTGTGGCTGTGATTTTCTTTATTTTTGTGGCATTTGGCATGAGTGCTTAGGGCGTGAATGCGCGCTTTGAGCGTGAGTGTCTAGGGCGTGAATGCGTGGTTGGATTTTCAAGCTTTCTTAGGCGTCCTGGTTTTTTGGCAATGTGAGTGCTAGGAGAAGAGAAAGGCGGTGTGAGTGCAGGCTTAGCAGCGTCAATTTTTTCTTTTGCAACATCAATGTATGATAATCCATTATTGACTACATCTTCAGAAACATTTGCTGCAAACAAGGGTTCCAGGGCAGGGCAACGTGAACCACAAATTTTCAGGCTTTTAGGGCTTCTTGGGCCACAGGGTTTTCATCTTTTTCGAGCATCCTCGACTGCAGGGTTTCTTAGACTTCTTGAGTGTCCTGGGCCACAGGGTTTCTCAGCCTTCTTGGGCTTTAGGCCAAGACACGGCTAGCGTGAATGTGGGTGATGAAAGTGGAAAAGTGAGTGTAGGCCAAGAAGGCCTACGTTACAGGGAAGCCCTATTCTTTTTGGCAACGTGAGTTGTGTTGTAGGAAGGCATGTTCTTCTATGTTTTGTGTTGGCAACGTGATTGCCAGCTTTCTTGGGCAAAGTGAGCACAAGATAAGATTTCTATGGGGATAGGCATCTTGGGTTCCAGGGAGATAGGCACTGTTGGTTCCAAGGAGATAGGCATCATGGGTTTCAGGGAGATAGGCACCATGGGTTCCAAGGAGATAGGCACCATGGGTGGTTGGAACAGGTCTTGATCCCTGCAACGTGAGTTGCTGGTTCCCAACGTGAGCTGGAATGTAGAGGACCAAGCATGAGTGTTGGGGAGGCAGAATGATTTTTTCTGAACAATCCTAGCATGAGCGCTCCCAGCATGAGTCATTCGGCAATAGGTCCCAGCGTGAGCCCTCCCAACGTGAGTTTTTTTTTTTTGGAAAACTATAGCTTGAGTTTGCTGGGAAAGGCCATAGTGTGAGTTGATGCTAGAGCAGTTCCCAACATGCGTTAAAAATGTGAAGACGTGCATTGTTTACTAGGATGCCTATAAATTGCTTGTTGTTTACTAGGATCATGTTTATACTATTTACTGTTTTCCTTAAGACGAATGATTTAAACCTTGATTCAATGAGTGTTTATGTTCTGCCCTTCTGTGTGGATTTATTGTGAAATGGGTTTCAATGTATCCCAGTGAGCATCAGATACACTAAATAGATATTGGTGTCCTTGTCTCATGGGGTGAAGCTATGCATTCAAAGTATTTGTTTATGTGATTTTCAGTTTATGTGATTTTGACCTATTGTTAGCACTTAGATTCTTCACTTACCTAATGTCTTAGCTGTATGCAGGGGACCTAAATCTTCTCTTCTCATCGTTGAGCTTGTTGGCTTACTTGCTTGGTCCGGCCCCTTTGGACCAGACACACCTCCCTATGATATGCGCATCGGGCCCCATGTGATATGGTTCCACCCTAGTGTTAGTTCATTTTTTCATTTATCCTGCAAAATTTTAGTGTGGTTATATGGTCTTACCTAAGTGAACAGTTGGCTCGTGATGTTATTGAGACCATGTTGGCTGGGTCTACACGAAGCATGCTTGCCTTTGTTACCGACATAGATGAGGGGCTTTATAGAGTTGAGGGAGGCCCTGCTGAGGGTCCTAGATCTACACGTCCCTTGACTCGTGTGTGGGAGCTGCCCACTTGTACTCATTACAATAGTAGCAAAACACTTTTCTTAGCCTTCCATGTGCACACTCTATTTCAAAACCCACTTGGGACAGTATATAAAGTGGACAGGTATGCATTCTTGTGTCTTACTTTAATTTTGATTCCTTTTTCAATTTTGTGTCATCATCTAAATGTTGTTTTCCTATGCAAGCCTCATTTTGATGAAAATGGGATGTGTGATAATAATGGTGGGCTTGCCTTAGCATGCACAGCACTAGAGACATTCATGGCAGTCCCCATTCTTCGTGTCGTGGTACTGAACCAGATAAAAGTGGCTATTATTGACTACCATAGGAAGTTCTTGAGAGATTTTGAATGCTGCCAAGTTCGTGGTTGGTTACATAAGGATTTGTCTTCTAATGCCCCAATTTTTCCTCAAAGGTTTGATCTTGCACCCACCCCACCTACACCATTCATAGATGATAAGTGACCGCACTCTAGACTCCATTTTCTTTTGCTACATCATCATGTATCATGTTCTTTTTCTAACTCTTCACTCTATGTTTTTCTTTTTACAATAGTAATCCCCCTGAAGAAGTTACCATTATAATAGGGCGTACTGAGACCACACTTTTTACGAAGTATGGGGAGGTAGAGCAATCACAAAAATGGTTGCAGAAGAAAGCTTTTGATTTGATCATCAACCGCCTTACTAGGGCAGGTTTGATGGACTTGTTTACAACTTTGACTCCTAGCGTTTCGGCTACT
>MNCI01001087.1:277347-331574 GCA_015680685.1 Gnetum montanum
CCTGCTGAGGGTCCTAGATCTACACGTCCCTTGACTCGTGTGTGGGAGCTGCCCACTTGTACTCATTACAATAGTAGCAAAACACTTTTCTTAGCCTTCCATGTGCACACTCTATTTCAAAACCCACTTGGGACAGTATATAAAGTGGACAGGTATGCATTCTTGTGTCTTACTTTAATTTTGATTCCTTTTTCAATTTTGTGTCATCATCTAAATGTTGTTTTCCTATGCAAGCCTCATTTTGATGAAAATGGGATGTGTGATAATAATGGTGGGCTTGCCTTAGCATGCACAGCACTAGAGACATTCATGGCAGTCCCCATTCTTCGTGTCGTGGTACTGAACCAGATAAAAGTGGCTATTATTGACTACCATAGGAAGTTCTTGAGAGATTTTGAATGCTGCCAAGTTCGTGGTTGGTTACATAAGGATTTGTCTTCTAATGCCCCAATTTTTCCTCAAAGGTTTGATCTTGCACCCACCCCACCTACACCATTCATAGATGATAAGTGACCGCACTCTAGACTCCATTTTCTTTTGCTACATCATCATGTATCATGTTCTTTTTCTAACTCTTCACTCTATGTTTTTCTTTTTACAATAGTAATCCCCCTGAAGAAGTTACCATTATAATAGGGCGTACTGAGACCACACTTTTTACGAAGTATGGGGAGGTAGAGCAATCACAAAAATGGTTGCAGAAGAAAGCTTTTGATTTGATCATCAACCGCCTTACTAGGGCAGGTTTGATGGACTTGTTTACAACTTTGACTCCTAGCGTTTCGGCTACTGAGATGGTCACTATTGTTGATTCTTTCAGTGGTGATGCTTCCCATTTTAACACACTAGTTCGAGAAGTCAAGGTATCTTTCCACTTGACCACTAAGTTTATTTCTGATCTTTTTTGTGTGCCCATAGATGGTGTCATGGTGACCGTAGATAAAGCAACTAAAGACAAACAGGTCATAAGAGAGCTTGAGCAGTGGTTAGGCATGTCTCGGGGTCCTAAGGACTTTGCTATGCGAGATGATACCTAATCAATGGAGATGAACTTCTTGTATCCTCTCTTCTGGGCACGAGCCTTTCCCAAATCTCTTTCTCAAGGAAGAAGCCTTGGGATCAAGTCCACACGTGTGATACGTGCAGTTTTAGAGACGAGCATGCGCTATAACTGGGCACAGTTTCTTGGATCTAGTTTCCATGGAGAGATTGTTAGGTTACATTCAAACATCCACACCAAATCCCATTTTACATTTGCTTTCTTCACAGGGTATCTACGTAGGTTTGTTGAATTCTTAGTAGTTTATGGTGATAGCCACTATATTTGGAGGGATCGTTCATAATTGTTCCACCCTTAGATTCGCCATTTGTATAGCACTAATAGATCCTAGGATCTACCAGAAGACATTGAGGAATCAGTATCAGTCACTACTGGGGGTGCGGCTAGTCGTTCCCATCATTCCCATGATTGCTTAGGATTGGAATCGCCTAACCTGTGCACATCTGCTAAAAGGGCTGAACGTTTGATTGGTGAGACTGTTAGGAAGTTTAAAGCACAGGTGAAGAGGAAAGAACGCCCAAGGGAGCCTGCTCCAGTTGTGATGCCACCAAGATCAAAGAAGATTCGATTTGTACTACCAGTGGAGGGTAAGTAGTTTATTTTATTGTTACATATTTATTTTTATTGTGTTTTGGTTTATATGTTATTAAAAGTACATATATACTATGTGATACTAACTCTAGGATTCTAGTGTTATTCAAAGGAAAGTCCTGAGAGGGAGAGAGAGGTCATGGCCCCGATAGTTGAACCAAAAGCAGTCACCACAGGACCTGAGGAGAAAGGAAAAGAAGGGGAAGAAGTAATCGAGGAACCTCTTGCTCCGCAAGAGGAAGATGTGACAAGCATCGTAGGGATGAAGCTTGCGGAGGCCTTGGATGCACTTAGGCATTCAAGTGATGAAAGAGATGTCCTTGATGGTTTCTTTGATGGATCTTTGCAACTTGGTGATCCACCCAGGCTAAACAACGAAGGAATTTTTGGTATGTTCCCTTTAGCCTAATCCATATTCTGTGTCCTTTAATTTTCATGTGTTATTCTTAATTATCTTGGTTATCTTTAGCATCATAGGTAGATGCTGAAATTTTTGAGGCACATATATCTTGGGAAGCGGCGTCAAGATCACATGTCCCGGTTGAAGAGACCTCCCTTGCTTGTCCCACATCAACTGAATAGCTGAGACCATGCCTTGAAATTCCTAGCAAAATAAATTTTTTTAAGAGCATCGTTCATGATGTGGTCACTCACCTATGAGAAGCTCATCCAGAAATAGGTATGCTAAGTATCTCATTTTTTATTTTTGTTTCTTTACGTTCATTATTGATTATGGCTTATTCATGTGTGCAGTACTTACACCTATAGGCGCTAAGCTCCAGTAGGATCCTTCTGAAGCCACTCATATTAATGCTCTCCCTGAATTGCCAGGGAATATTGGGCAAGTCCCTAGGAAGTTTTACGATGTAGTTTCTAGTTGCATTGTACAGAACAGCAAATTGCTTTGGACTTGTAGGCATTCGGTTGAATATCTATAGGAAGAGGTCCACTCATTGAAGGAAGCACTAGCAAAGGAGAGAGAGAAGAAAAGGGATCTCCAATCTCATTACGATCTTGCTGCTGCTAGGCTATCCGGTGATAGCACTTGGCGCACATCTAAAATCACCTATGCATGTTACTAGATGGTTTTGAATAGAAAAATGTAGGTGACACGGGACTAGTAGAACAAAGAGCACAGATGGACTTGCTAAACAGAAAATGTCATGATTGGAAGTCCTTCGTTGCAAAAGTACGAAAATGGAGCCAAGACCAAAAGAACCACAAGCATCAGTATAAGAAATGGTTAAAGGAGGAGTTAATTGAACATCACCAGATGGAGATGTTCATCGATGGGTTAGGCTTGCGATCTGCTTATGACAGGTTCGCTGAGTGCATCGAGGTGGAGGGATCTCTAGAGAGAACCATTACTACCGCCTCTAAGGAGGCTTCAACTGGCATGTTCTCTCTTGAGCGTCCTACCTGGACTTCAGTGGACAAGGGGAAAACCTTGGCTGGTATTGATCTTAGCCTGGAGGAGGATTGGGAAAACGTGCCTGAGGAGGAGATTCTATGGCATTTGGAGGCCAACTTAGGGCCTTCCTCACTTGTGAGTGTTTTATTGTGACATTTATTTTTGTATGGTTTTATCATTTTCATTGTTAGTGTTACTGTTTTTCTAAGTTTTGCATTTATGATTTTTTTTACTGGTATTACTTGTTTTTATTTTTATTTTTTCCTATAGGGACATGTTAATGATGGAGCTGGCCCCAGTGGAGCGAGAGCGGATGATGAAGAGGATCTTGGGGACCAGCCCCCTTCATGAGCTTAGTGTCAATCAAACTTTGGCCATTAAATGTTTTTGGATTTTTGGATGTTTAATGGAAACATATGGTTGACAAATGTAATAATATGGACCTAATTATGGCATAACCTGTTGGAATTTTACTACCATGTTGACGTATCATTTTTTTTTATTTTGTGTGTTTTCTCTTTTTATTTGTTTTTTTCAAGTATTATCGTGAACATATGCATGTAGCTAAATGTAAAATGGGGGAACAAGACATAAATCAACACTTGTAAAAGAAGAAAGTAACGAGAAGGCATAGATCGCGATTGCAACTTATATCATTTAAATGAAAATTTGACATAACATAGTGAATGTTTGTAAACTTGTAACGTATTGAACCCTAGTTTAAAGCCATTTTGGGCTATGCAAATTAGTTTAAAGTCATGGTGGATTGTCGTATTTTTTGTCAAAAAAAGAAGGATTACCAGTTTTATGCCATAGTGGGCCAAAAGCAATAACAATTTAAGGAAACTTTTAAACGGAACCAGCCACTTCTGACCATGGCTAGTTTAACATCATTGTGGACGTTCACTGGTAGTTTTACATCATACTGGATGATTGGTAGTTTAACGTCGTTTCAAACATTTAGTGGTTCACTCTAGTTATTGAGTTGCCTCTTAATCTTTTGTAGCTTAACGTGAGGGGTAGGGCATGCACACATGATCTTATACTCACCATCCCCTTCACTAGTGATGTCAAAGGGTAACTCCGACCAAGAGACATCAGTGGGAATGGCTCCTATGTTTGTGTTGTCTGGTGTTTCCTTAGTTTCAGTAGGGTTGTAAGTTAACATTGGGTTCATGTTTTGAGGTATGCTCATAGTTCCTTGCTTAGGCTCAACCAACTCAATTTTTTACTCTTGATCTACCTCAGGGTATGAGGAAGTGAGCAATACTATTGTATCCCCACATATGATGATTTCACCGTCCTCATAAGGTAGGTGGATCTCCTGATGGATTGGTGAGGATACGGCTCTAAGTTGAGCTAGCCAGCGATGTCCTAGAATCAAGTTAAACCCTAGCATTTCATCAACTACTATGAATTCAGCTGATGTGGGGAATTGGTCCCCAGCTATGAAATCTAAGGTAACCATACCTTTCACTCTAACATGGGAACCACTGAAGGATTTTAGGAAAGAAGTTGTCGTGGGCTGTATTTGTTCAGTGAGTCCCAATTTTTCGATGATGGGAAAAGGTATTACGTTTGTTGCCCCACCATCATCGACATGGACCCTACATATCTTGAAATGATTGACTTGTATCATTATGAATATACGGGCTGTGATGACTTCTCCTATTTTCTCATATAGTTTAATTTCCTTAGCATAAAACTCTAAGGAGATAGTCTTTGATTCCTAAGGTTGCAGGGACAATACTACATAAATAGACGGCTCATCTGCAAGAAGGTCCTCACTAACAAGGATCGAAGTCAGCATCTGTATGAGAGCTTCCCGATGTATAATTGAAGTCATTACTAGATCATACAGGCTTAAAGAAGTATTCTTTTGTTTCAAGGCTTGTGTGACTTGAGTTAATGCACTCGCTAAATCTTTACCATTTGGGCCACCCTTATCTGTAGAGACTTGGTCTAGTTGAGCCAGCATTCGTATCT
This sequence comes from Gnetum montanum, assembly GCA_015680685.1. NCBI lineage: Eukaryota > Viridiplantae > Streptophyta > Gnetopsida > Gnetales > Gnetaceae > Gnetum > Gnetum montanum. The sequence continues at coordinate 282,396 of MNCI01001087.1, forward strand.
CCTGTGGAGGGATTTTTGTGTTGGTAATTGAGGATGCTGGGTTTGGGACACAACCCGTGACATTATCCTCATTTTGATGACTCGTACTAGGCTCATTAATGGGCGTACCCATAGGAACAATGTTTAGCGGTGTGGGCTTTGCCGGTCTTAATTCATGCTTATGGTTTTCTCTTTCCAGGCACTCTCTTGTTAGCCTATCGGCAAAATGTTCTCGCAAAGGTCATGGGGGAATGGAGGTGGGTTGTGTGTCAAGGTGTTTTGGCACCCGGATAACAAAGGGAATGGGTCAGTTTTTAGATGATGTGGTTGTTGCTACAATAGAAGGAGGTACACGGATGATGAATGGTTTTTGTGGTATAGGGAATGTACGTATGATGAAAGGGGTTTGAGGAGATGTTAGGGTAGGTGTGTTTTCTGAAGGCTTGCGAATCACAAAAGGTTTTTGCAGGACATCCTATCTATTCTCCACATGGATAGTATTAATCACATATGATGCATCATTAGTATTGAGAGGATCCTTGTAGAATCCCATGGATTGGTTTTGGGGTCTTAATAGATTTCCCTCATCGAATACTACTCCACCCCTATCAATCATGTGTTGTATATCTTGTTTCAAGATGAAACAGTAATCAATCCCATGACCACACCATTGGTGATATTCCCGAAACCTATCCAACCTAAAGCCTCTTGGAACAGGGGGCTCATTAGCTGTTGCTAGAGCTAGGTTCTTGGCCAACTCACAAAATCGACCATGTTTTTGAGAGGCCACAGGAGACATTTTTTTATGTTGGATTAGCCCGGCCTTTAGAAGTTGATCAGCAATTGTGAAGGCTTCATAGGCAAGGGTGTATATTGAGCAGGGTCTTTTCTTTCGAATGTACGGGCATGACCCATGTTGGTGTTTTTATTTGATAAAGGTTCAGGTGTAGGCATAGGTGTGTTTCTTTCGTGGCCGTTTGGGGTGGCAGTTTGTTTTCCCTTTTGTCTGAGATGGTTAGGTCAGGCTGTCTCTGCTATCGCCGCTACCGTTGTTTTGGATTTATCCTTCCTTGTATGTTGGCTCCTAAAGGTCGAGTAAGCTGGCTCATTACTTGTTTGTGCCACTTCCTCTATGTCCTTAATTTTCACAAATGCTTGGCTCAAGGTATGGGCTTTCAAATAATAGAGTCTTAACTTAATAAAGTCATTCATAGCTACCTTATAGATGGTAAGCAGATATGTTTTAGGGATAGGCTTGTGAAGTTCATTTAGGGTTACACTCCACCTTTGGATAAATTTCTATGCTGGCTCTAACGGTGCTTGTTTAATATGGATCAAGTTATCCAATGTGGCTTCAGGTTTTAAATTATACTTGAAACAGGTGACAAATTGGTGCAACAAGTCCTCTAGAGAAGATATGAAGCTACGGGGTAGAGCTCAATACCAGTCTAAGGCCTTTCTGGCTAAGGAGATAACAAACACTTGCAGAATTACATGAGGCCATGCCTGAAGCAATAGGCATTCTATTCGAAATGTCACTAGGTGAGCATTTGGGTCTCCCTCTTCATTGTACTTGGTTAGCTGGGGTAACGAGACTCCCTTTGGCAAGGTTAATGGTGGAATTGAAGGGTCGATTAGATCATCTTAATAAAAGTCCAATACCTTGACTTCCTTCATGTTTACAGTTTTGAGACGCTTTAATTCTTCTGCTAACGAATGCATCATTTTCTTCATGTCTGCCCACTCTTGAGCGGTAGGCAGATCGGTGGGTTGAGTTGGTGGCAACTCATAATGATTCGATTGTTGCATTGTTTGTGGAAAGAGAGATTGTTGGACTATCATTTGTTGCGGTGGGATGACATTTGGGGCTAAGAAAATGGGGTGTGGTATGCTATAGTGAGTAGACAGGGTTTTCTAAACAACTGGTGGTACCCACTACCCAGCCATAGGTTGTGAAGTCACTCCCTGAACATCTTGGGTTGAAGTAATCAATGGTGACATGTGGATTTGCACTTGAGGTATGTAATGGGAGGACGTGAAAGCTAGTATGACCGATGGCATCCTAATCACTTGAGGCCGAAAGGTCGATCTTGCGTTAGTTTGGGGAGGGAGTTTTTGGGACTGTACTTGTGGAGGTATGATGGAAGTGGATGCATCAGAGTGAATATTGAGCATGGAGAAGATGGGAATGGAAGCAAGTACCTCTTGTCAGGAAACTGGTGATCCAATGTTTGCATATGAAGGGGGAAGCACAGTTTCTTCCAGAAAAGGGTGGAATAATGAGCTTGTATGGGCATGGAGGCTAATGGTATGGTATGAATCCCCATGTTTAGATTGGGCTGCGAAGTCATCTTCCTCATCTCCATTCTGAGGCTCTATTGGAGGTAGTTGTAAGGCTTGACTTCTTGCCATGAGAAGCTAGGATATGCATTTATGATGGTGTTCAAACAGCGGGATTATATCAAATGCTGAAGGGATAATTTCATAGTCTCACTTCACTTCCCTCTCTACACAATCGATAGGTAAGCTGGCTTGGATCTTAACACAGATGAAGTTATACTATTCAGGTGTAAGAGTTGCATAAGTAGGGTTTTTTCCCTGTAGCCTAAGTGACTAGCGCATAGGGCCTTGGGGGTTTATCTGTTCAATAACAGTTATGGGTTCTGTGGCAGTCACAAGGTTTGAGGTTTCAGCTCCAAAGTTAGAGGTCGGAAATGTCACAGGGTTAACTTGGGAGGATTCAATAGTGAGTGTAAGTAAACTGGGCTGGACGACTTGAGTGTGAGACTCTACATCGTGAGTAGCTACAGCGTGAGTAAGCTGACAGATAGCGTGAGCAAATACAGCATGAGTACTACAGCATGAGCAAGCTAACAAATAATGTGAGTGACTGATAGCGTGAATACTATAGCATGAGTAGCTATAGCATGAACAAGCTGATAGACAACATGAGTGACTGACAACGTGAATAGCTAAGAACAAGGTGGGTAAGTCAAGCCGTGCGTGTGCATGCTAGCTTGACAAGCTGAGCTTTAGTTTTAGCACTTCGTCTGTGTACTGTTTGGATAGGTAGTATGATCTACGTTTTGGTAGACGATAAACAACTCTGGCCTCCTTCTAGCGCCAATTTACTGTACTAACCTAAATCGTCAGTGTACGGCTGGAAGGGAAAACAAACACCGAAAGATCATTGGGCACACACAGCTAACCTTGCCTTCGCCCAAGGGCAAGCTAGAAAAGAAAATGAAGATAGAGTGCCTTAGATGATCTACATGCAAATCAACCAAGGACTTCCCCGAGCGTGAACTATGACCTGTGCTGGGGTTATCGTAACTGATGTTTGAAACGTAAACAGTGTGCACGAAATGTAAACAAAAACGTATGCAGAATTGGTATTGTAAACATAATGTAAATTGAACGTAAAACATAGCAAACAATATAATGGCTGGCAAAATTAACTGTATTGTATTGCTTAGAAATGATGTGTACCAATCAAAGTGTATTTGCACATGTGGATGGAAAGTCAAGCACCAAGCCCTAGGACAATGTGATGTGTTTCAGGAGTGCTTGGATGCTAGGAGTCAGGTGTGTCCGAGCACCCAAGGATTGCTGGTCTGAGTTTCCTAAGCCATCTGCCTTTAAAATTGCCTACCTTGTTTATGTGAATTTATAGGGTATTTATAGGGTTTGGCTAGGCTCAGGTGTAGAATTCATGGGTTGAATCAACGGTTGAGAGATGAGAGAAAAATGGATCTAGTGACACATGTTCGATAGACAGCTTTGTATGAGTTGGATGTGTGTGGGCAAGCTATGTTTTCGACCAAGGGCCTTGTATCTTACAACGTGTGATAACTTACTCAAGCTAGCTTATGCTCATGGAAACACATACAATTCAGAGTGTAAGAGCCTGACAAACTCACAAATGATGAAAATTTACAGTGAAATTAACTCTGGCTTGCTTGAAACTTATAGATCTTTGAATTGACCGTTGTAGGATATTAATTTGAGTGGTTCTGTGGCTGTTTCAGGTGTCTTCGCCTGACAAGAACTTCCAACGTGAGTTGCTTTTTCCTTAGCATGTCCTCACCATGCGCATGCTATACTCACGCTACACTCATGCTACAGCGTGACCTCAACTTGACCTCAGCGTGAGTGAGCTAGAATTATGGATTTTTCACCAAATTTTGATTTTTGAAGCTTGATTCTTGAAGTGTGAGGATTTCCTAACTGTGATTGACCTTGAAAATGATCTTAAAATCAAAAATTAAGTTTGATGTGCCCTATTTTTTACCACCTTTGGTAGCTCACGCTGGACTCACACTACTAGCATGAGCTGTAGCGTGACCACAGCGTGAGCTGCGAAAACCTATAATTTTGAACCTAATAGAGGCTGGAACTTGGATCTTATCGATGATGAACCCTAAAGATGATTTGCACATTAGAGATCAAATCTTTTTTAACTTAGTTTTGGGCTTTGAAAGTTGCTCACGCTGCACTCACACTGCCAGTGTGAGTGAGTGACAGCGTGAGTGAGAAAATCTGCACCTTTTAACACCAAAATTTCAATCTCTGAATGCTGAAGCTTGGACTTGACATCAGTGGCCCTTGAGGATGGCCTTTGAAATCGAACCATTTCGACTCAGTTTCAACGCTCCTAAAGTTGCTCACACTGCACTCATGCTGCCAATGTGACCTTAGTGTGCCCAGGACAAGCCAGCGTGAGTGTCATGCCTTAGTCAAATTTTGCTTCCAAAAAGCCAAAAGGGATCTGGGTTGTTCTTATTTCAAAGTGTTAGGCCAAAATTAGTGGTGTTTCAGTACCCAGCTAATTTCCTAGTGATACAAGTGAACAACAGTAAAGGGGACTTCCCAATAATAATGGGGAGGGCATGGCTAAGTACTATAGATGCACGCCTAGGAATCTGTGATCTTTCCCTGGAAATATCTAAAAATAACACTTTTGGAAAGATGGAGAAGAAGAAGGTTCCATGCATCGCATATAGTGATACAGGGTGCTATTACATGTAGAGATCATGAGTTGTGCAAAGTTTAGCATTGTCTGCATGCAACTGGTGTGTACAAGACATTAATATACAAAAGTACCTGTATGCAGTAGCCACGCGACAAAAAGACACCCAGTGGCTGAATGTTGATCAAGAGAGCAACTCACTAATGTGCATGGAACTAACTAAGGGAATAATTAACGCTTACATCGAAAGCATAGATGCACTCGAGCAAGTCCACTACCAACTTCCAAACCTTAACGTTGAAAACATCAACTAGGGGAACTTGGAAATTCCTGAAAAATTTAAACAAGAGCCCTTAGATTTGAAACCATTGCCCACCAGTCTAGAATATATGACCCTTGAAAATGGAAAACTGGTAATCATCAACGTAAGACTTACTTCCAAACAAAAAGAAAGACTGTTGAAAGTAATTAACAAGTGGTCAAAAGCCTTTTCTTGGTCATATCCTGAATTAACTAGAATAGATCCTAGGATATGCAAGCATAGGATCTACACTTACCCTTCCATGAAACCTCAAAAATAACCGTAGAGGTGATTGAACCCAAAATTAAAGCTAGTAAAAGAAGAAATAGAATAGCTTCTTAAGGCTAGGTTCATATATCCTATTGTTGATAGTGAATGGGTTAGCCCTCTGGTGATCATGCCTAAAAAGGGAGGCAAATGGAGGGTGTGCATAGACTTTAGGCTATTGAACATGGCAACATTTAAGGATCACTTTCCATTGCCATTCGTTGACCAAGTCTTAGACACCATAGCAGGGCATCGCTATTACAATTTTCTGGATGGCTATAGTGGATATAACCAAATACGGATAGCCCCAAAAGACCAAGCCAAGACAATGTTCACCAATCCTTGGGGAACGTTTGCATATAAACAAATGTCATTTGGCTTATGCAATGCTCCTACCACATTTCAATGCCTAGTTCTAAGCATATTCCAATAGCAGATAGGGAACGAAGTAGAATTCTTTATGGAAAACTTCTCCACCTATGGAACAAGTTTTGATCAAGCCTTGGACCGATTAGAGCAAGTGCTGAAAAGATGCGTAGAAACTAACTTAAGACTCAACTGGTAGAAAAGCCATTTAATGGTCCAAGAAGGCATAGTACTTAGGCATAAGGTTTCACATGCAGGAATAAAGGTAGACCCAAACAAGATTGGGGTCATCCAAGGAATCACCCAGCAACTAGAAACTATCAAAGACATTTAATCATTCCTTGGACATACTAGCTACTATAGGAGATTCATTGAGAACTTCTCCAAGATTTCTAAACTGTTGGTAGAGCTAATAAAGAAGGACGTACCATTTGATTAGACTAGAGAATGTGAACGAGCATTCCAAACTCTAAAATAAAAACTTGTAGAAACTCCCATTCTACAAGCTCTTGACTGGTCCAAACCATTCCATATAATGACTGACGTGTCCAATTATGCTTTAAGAGTTGTACTTACATAGTTGGATGACCAAAAACTTTCTTACTACATCCACTGTGCAAGTAGGAGTATCGCCGGTGCACAACTTAACTACACAACTACAGAGAAAGAGTTAATGGCTGTAGTGTTTTAACTGGATAAGTTTAGGCACTATGTGTTAGGTTACAAAGTGTTCATTCACATGGATCATAGTGCAATCTGATTCCTCATGAACAAGCCAATGGTTAGCCCTCATATTATACAATGGTTGGTAATCCTACAGGAGTTCGATCTAACGATGGTCAATCGAAAAGGCATTGAGAACGTAGTTGCAGATCATTTATCTTAGTTGCACTGGGACAACAAAGAGGATGAATATGTAATGTCTGATCATTTTCCTGATGAAGCCCTCTTTGCCAGTGTAGTGAATAACCAACTCACAGAGACGAACTGGTATAGTACCATTCTCACCTATCTCCTCACCCAACAAACACCACAGGAGCTAGAATTTAGGAGAAATAACAGTTTCTTCACAAAGCCAAGTACTTCATGGAAGTCAACGAACAACTTTACAAAGTGTGTCCCAATGGCTTGGTTCAATGGTGCGTGCCCAAGGCAGACCAACTGAGAGTTCTCCAAGACACTCATGAGGGCCCTTATGGGGATCACTATGAGGGCCCTTATGGGGATCATGATGCCCATTAATTTTTTTGATCTTGTGAGTGCTATCAATGTGATGGAGGAATGACCGCTAGAATGGAGGGTCTGCAACAACAATGGATTCAACTGTTAGAACCCTTCGACATTTGGGGAACAAACTTTATGGGGGCCATTACACCAATGTGCAATGGAAAAGCCTACATTGTAGTTGTCGTTGACTATCTAACGAAATGGGCTGAAGCAGCTGCTATTATGGACTACACATCATCTACAGCTACACGATTGTGCAACAAAAAATCGTAAATAGGTTTGGTATGCCAGGTGCACTTATTTTGGATAATAGAACACATTTCATAGGTGAAAATTTTCGGAACTTAATGCAACACTTAGGGGTTGAACATAAATTGACTACAGCTTATCCCCCCCAAGCTAATGGACAAGCCAAGGTCACCAAGAGGGAGATCAATAAATATTGATGAGGACAATTAGCAAATATAGGCAATACTAGAGCACTAAACTGAATGATGCTCTTTGGGCATACCGCTCCACTTGGAAACTCCCTATAGGCTACTCTCCCTATGAGTTAGTGTACGGAAATCTTCCAACGCTTCCAATTCAAACCAAACTCCATACACTATCAATGGCTTGTGACCTCCACCTAAATCTGGATTTAGCACAAAAACAAAGGTTGGAAACTTTAAAAGTGCTAGACAAAAACTGATTAGCTACCTTATCATCAAATGAGTTGCATAAGGCATATAACAAGCAACGTCATGACTTGAAGATTCGAAAGGTTAAATATCAACCAAGAGATAAGGTTCTCTACTGGAACCCCACACATGTGCCATAGCGCACCAAATTTCAAACACTATGAGAAGGACCTTACATTATTCATGCAACCTTTCCTTGAGGGACCATGACCATATACAAACCTGAGAGCCCTGATAAGAGATTGTTAGTCAATGTGCAATAGACCAAACCTTTCCATGAATTCAGAATAGTCAGTGCACATAATACCTATGAGAAGGGATGAACTTGCTCACTATTTCGGATCTCCTCCTTCCAACTCAATCATGAGAGAGATGGCCACCTCTACTAATCAATTGAGGCCCTTAGTTCCTTTTTTTAAGTTTTTTTTTACACATTTATGTTTTACAAATTTCTTTAACTTTTCTTTTATTTTATTTTTTTGCAACATCGTTATACTTTTTCATTTTCTTTATGTGATTATTTGTTTTGCTTTCTTTTCTTTTTGTCTTTGTTTGTTTTGTTAGGTTCATCACCTAATAAGTGCTCCTGATGGTGGTATGAACTGTATTCTATTGATTGTTAATGTTGGGTTTTTACCTTTGAGTTATAATGTTGATACTAAGGTATGGTTCTTTTAATATAACAGGCAATGAGTCCACGTCATCCATGCATTTATGAATTTCTATAGTCTCTCTTGGCTTGGAACTATACAGTCCCTTTCTTAGTAATAAAACTATTAACGAATTGGTGATTGGGCACTTCTCAAACTAAGTAAGGACTCAAGGATTGAAAAGGGTATGATTTCAAGGGGATTTGATGCATTTGTGCTGGCCATTCTCTTGGGTGCTTGGATGTTTTTTTCTTGAGTTTTCCTTACCATTCTGACATTACTCCAGTATTGGGAAGCTGAGCTAATAAAAATAAGTCTTTTCATGGTGTGGTTCTCATGCAAAAAAAAAATAGTATGAATTCAAAGCACACCCCTTAGACAAGATAATCATCTGAGCTACAAGCACTCGTTATGGAACCAAACAAACATGTTCCCTCTAACTAAGGCCCTTTCTCGCTTCCTACTTGTCCCTTTCTCATTTCCTCGAAATGGTGGTGACTCTTTGGCGAAAGCATTCTTTTTACTTCAAGTGGATGGATTGGCCAAGTATATTAATGCAAAGTCACTGGATGTGGATTGTTTGAGGCTGGACTTGGAATGAGATCTACTCAGTCACATTAACCATAAATACACAAGGGACTATACAGCACCTTGTTCTTGGGACTCCATTCCATTCTCTTCTTCCCATCATTCTTTCTCCATTCTCCACCTCATTGTTAGTTGTATCAGTAGTATTTTTTTTGGTTGATACATTATTTTCTCTTTGGTGAATTCTTAGGGTTAAGTCATTAACTTTTGCTCCCAAATGACATTTCCAGAGCCTACAAACTCTTTGAATGTGGGTTTGTCAGGGCATAAAAGGCATGAGCCTACTTTGGGAAGGACCCACTGGCATTCCTATTTGATGCATCAGTTAACTTCTTTACCTTAAACATTTCCACAATCAACATTTGTTTTGCTCATTTCCACCTCTAACATCCATTTTATCAGCCTTGCCGTTGTTTCTTTTTCTCCATCTTTCTTGTTCCTTATCTTTTTCCATTCTATCACTACTAGTGAATTGCTCTTAGTCATGGGGGCCCTAGTCTAATTTTTTTAATTTTTCCTAACCCCTATACCTTGGGTAGTCACCAACATTATACCTCTAAAATCCTTATAGGCCATATCACAACTCAGCCAATGGACCTTACACCGAAGCAAGGTATCAATTGTATTGTGATTTACTTATCCTTGCTCATATGTGACTGTGTTGTATGTGCAGATGGCAATCATACAGTAATGGACTGGATCTAGAGGAAACACTCAGGATGGACTGGTGCTAGAAAAGTAGTGTAAGGAACAAGATTTATGGTGCACTCATGGATGAACAATGGAAGGCACAATCTTGGTGTCAGTAGCAACATGTCTTCTCCTTTTCTCTCTCTCTCTTCTCTCTTAGCTACCAAATAAGGTCGAATGTCAAATGTGTACAGTATTCACTCTTGTGGTCATGAACACTAATGTTGCCATGTATTGTAATGTTGATCCATTCACATGTCACCCCATTCACCATTAGTGTCATTCAAGTCAATAATCCCATACCTTCCCAATATTTTGTAAGGAACTTGAGGACGCATTTTCATTCAGTCATGGGGGTATGATGAGTCGCGATATTGCGTACGTGATATCGCATCTACCACACGATATCGCGCCCTGCCTCATCTTCTATAGATAATAGGTGGCACCCTTTGTTCCTAATAGTTATACTTAGACCCTTAGCCAAATTCTTGCAATTTAGTCATTCCATAGTTAGAATAATTTCTGTGTGCCCGCAGTAGGAGTCATAAAGTGAACGGATCTTTATTCAAGCAATTTGTACCTAAGCATAGAATTATGTACGATAATAAAGATGAACTTTATGATAGACCTTGCAACATACAGATTAAGCTAATTAGTAATTAATTATTTTTGAATGTTTAATGTTTTCCTAGTTAATTAATTTCTCTCTCAACCTTTGACCCTCCTAGTTAAGTACACTCAGTACGACTACTTCGAGCATGCGTGTAGCACTTGGTAACCCAGTAACGATTAGCATTTGGTAATCCCAGTAGCATTGCACTGGTTCAAGATGTGTATGGAAAGTGGGAACGGATACTGGTGTTAGGAACAATTAGAAACTAGTTAATATAAGTTATTTACTTTGTTTTCTCTCCCTCTCCTTATTAGCAAAAGACATCAAAAAGGTAAAAGCTATAAAAATCATATACCTCAAGCTTACTTAACCATACAATCGTGACAATACAAGTAAGTTTGAGAAGACAACGATTGATTAACCCTGAGTGTTCCATTAAGGCACATGAGCACTTAGTCCTTGGAGTTTGATCGGATCGCATGTGAAACACTCGTATTCATATGGTTGAGTGTAGGGGTACCTTGCCACTCATCAGTCCCATATGTCCTCCACACACAATCTCATGAACTTGCTCAAGGACTATTCTAGCTTCGGTTCTAACAAAGCATACTAACAACATGCCATCATAGGATCATTGACATAATATGTTATCATCTACAATGACATACTATTTTGATCATTTACATATAGTATCCTTTTGAATAATAGTTATGGCTTGTGAAGATTCTCCATGCATAAGGTAGAACTTGATATCATCGTACCACTCCTTTATAGGAGTAATATAAACTATGGCCACAAAGTTATCCTTAGCATTCTATGTGATGGGTATAGCACAGTCCATGGTTAAGGTGGAAAACTTACTAAACACATTTGGTGTTACACTGAGGGCTAGCATCGTGATGGCATTAACTATAGCATTTTTGTTTCAAGATATATGTTGGATATCAACATTTATAAATTATTGTAATAATTGCTTCCCTAAGTCACAATAAGACTGTAAATGTTTAATTTTGCATCCGTAAAGCTTGGTTGCTTAGTTGACCATGGGTTGTGAATTGTCCTTGATCATTAAATGCTTAATTCCTAGGTCACAAGATACCTTCATCCCCTTAATCAAATCCTCATACTCTATTATGTAGTTGGTGCATGGGAACTCAAAACAATAACCAAAGGGTTGGATTTGACTAGACACAAAGGTTATAATGGTAGTAGCACCACCATCATGGGTAATTGATGCTTTGTCAAAGTGCATGACTACCTCATAATCCTAAAGTATTTGGATAATAGTGTTGACATGTTCATTAAGAAACTTAGGGTCTATGTCTGCATGGTCATCAATAAGCAAAATAGTAAGTTGTTTGGTTATAGCTTGACCTTTCATTGAGAACTGAGAAATGTAATGAAGGTCAAACTCTACTATTATGGCTTTCCCTTGGGCTCTATGACTACTCTCATAAATATTAGTCATTATGACTCTAAGTATGTTGTCTTTGTAAATGACATTGACTTGGCTCCAAAAGAGGTAACATCTCCATTTCTTCAATGAAAAGGCTGGTGCTAGATAGCACTTCTCGACTTTAATGTATTAGGTTTCATGGGCAAATAGGACATGGCTAACGTAGAATACTAGCATTTATATGGTCCATCATTACATTTTTGACAAAGGAAAGAGATAACTAATGTGTCAAAGATAGCAAGGTAGATGTAAAAAGGCTTACCCTCTTATGGAGCATAGACTGTTGATAGTTGTACCAACTCTTGCTTAAGGTTTTCAAGGACTTCTTGGCATTGAGTTGTCCACCCATAGTAAGCTCCTTTCTTAAGCAAGTGTTGCATGGATTGTAGCTTATCCATGAACATAGTAATAAACCTACAGATAAATTATAATCTACCTTGCAATCCCCAAAGCTTCTGAAGGTTAGTTAGCATTGTCAAGTTCGAGATGACCTTAACTTTATTAGGATTAACACATATCCCTACTTCCAATACTGCAAAGCCAAGCACCTTACTAGTTTTGACATCAAAGACATACTTCTTAGGATTAAGTATAAGTTTGAACTTAAGGCATTGTTTAAGCACAAGGTCTAGGTCAATAGCATGGTCACCCATCACTTTAGAGTTAATAACTATATTGCCTACATAATCATTGAGCAAACCAAACATGTAATCACTAAATATATACATCATGGCTCTTTGGTAGGTTACTCTACATTCTTTAGGCCAAATGGCATCATGGTATAGCAAAAGGTACCCTAAGGGGTCATGAAAGTCATGCTAAGTTAGTGTTCTAGGTTGATCCTCATCTGGTTGTATTTCAAAAACCCATCCATAAAGGACAATAAGGCATGTCTAACCGTAGTATCAATAAATTCATAAATAATAGGCAAAGAAATGTTATCCTTGATGGTTGCCTTATTTACATCTTGGAAATCAATGCAAATTTAAATACTCCCATTCTTCTTGGAGACTATCACTATGTTGGATACCCACTTCACGTAGTCATCAACTCTAATGAAACTAGATTGGTAGAGGTTGGTAATTTCATCACGAACTTTCAAGGCTAAGTCTTGCTAGTTCATTCCAACGATATTAAATAATTTTTTACTAAGTTCTAAATAGTGCATGTAATAAACAAATAATCCTCGAAAACAGTTCGAATGATGAGCAATGAGGTACCCCTACACCCAAATTTATGAATCACAAGCATTCATGCGCAATCCAGTAAAATTTCGTAGACCTTAAGTTCCCATGTATGCTAGTTCTAGGACATAAAATCTAATCATGATAATCATTGTCTTCCCAACTACACTTGTGGAACTTAGTTGTATGGTTAAGTGTAATTGACTCACATGATTTTTATTATCTTATATTTTATTCACCTACAATTAACAACAAGATGAAACTCAATTTATGAGCCACTTTAACTAATATAATTGCTAATTAATAACCAACTATCCTAACATAAGTATCCAGTCCCACTTTCTGTGAACATCTTGAACATGTATAATGCTACTAGGTTACCAAAAGTTAAGCATTGCGAAAATTACCAAACATCATGTGCATGCTCGAAGCAATCATACTTATGTGCTTAATTAACTGTTATTTAATCTAGCTAACTTAATTTAGCTTAATAACTTAGAAGCATTAAAAGAAATTGTACAAAAAATTAAATACCTAAATAAAATATTTAAGTTATCCAAGGTGCTGCAAGGTTTGATCAAAAAGCTCATCTTTATTACCACACACATGATCATGCTTAGGTACAACAATGCTCGAATAAAGATCCATAAACTCAATGACTCCTATCGTGGGCACCTTGGAAAATATTCTAACTTTGGTGAAAAGAAACTACAAGATCTCTACTATACTATGACAAAATCTATTGCCCAAATAGTGTGCCTAAGTGCTATATTTATAGGCCAGCACACATCCCACAATATCAGATATACAACATCTTTTCTTGGGCCTCAATATCAGGTATCCAATATCGAAGCCAGATATAGTACTATTCATCATACCCTCACAATTGAATGAAAATTCGTCCTTGAGTGAACAAAAAAAGAAACAAGTCCCTTACAAAATATTAGAAGGTATGGGATTATTGACTGACATGCAAATTAAGTCAAATAGAACAGAAAATTCCCAAGTGCCCAACTATACAAATTTACAATGTTTTTACAAAATTGGGTGTTCGTGACAATAGAATTGAACACCCTTGACAAAACTAACATCCAAATCTTCTTGCAACTGAAGAGCAAGGGAGAAGATTCAATGATCATGAAGGTCCTCATCGCATGGTGCTATTGCTTATCCTTTGTTGAAGATAGTCCACACTTCACATTACAATCACAACAAAATTATGGATTAGTGTATAATGTGTAACTTATAGCTATAATGTACCTTGTCTCGTCAATAGTTACACTTGGCTAGGTTGTGATTATGGTGGATTGATTCTTTTAATAGTGTTAGTAGAAAGACTAAAAAATAGGGTGAAATGGATAAGCAATCCATTATTAAATTCTAAAAATACCAAATGTGATGAAATGTTTGAAGAGGATTAAAGAATTTACAAAAATAAAAAGAGGATTTCACTGAAAAACATTGTGAAGATGCGCACAATTGGTTATCATTAATGGGGCACACAAAAGGATTTGATTATGAGAATGTCTAAGGATAAAGGACATAACTAACCCAATTAAAAGATATGCAAGTGGGTCCTCCCCAAAGTAGACACATGTCCCTTATTGCCCTTGCATATCCTCAAACTAAAGAGTCCATGATCCCCATGATTGATCAATGGTTAAAGAAAGTTAAGTACAAAAACCTAAAAGAAACTACTTAATAATTTTGACATATCAAACCAAGACATCAAACAAGAACATGAATACCAGCAAGAGGTGAGGCATGGAAAGCATAGATGGATGGGAAAGTGTGTGGAATGGAGTTCCCAGTTAAGGTTACAAGAAGTCCCCTATGAATTTTATGATTAAATGACCTAATAAAATCCATCCTTAGTCTAGACCAAAACCAACCACATTTAGTGACTTCACATCGTCACTCAAAGACTAGTCCACCTACTTGAGACATAAGAGTGCCCCCACAGAACGACCACCGTTCCTTATTTAATAAGAAAAGAGAAGCAGGAAGTGAGAAAGGGCCTTAGTTAGAGGAGAACTTCAAGCATGGATAACATGTCTTTCTAGTCCATTAACCAGTGCTTGTAGCCCATTTATTTTTTCTAAGGGATGTGCTTTGAATTCCCATCATTTTTTTAGTTTATTTATTTATTTATTTTGAAACAGTAACCACACCATGCAAAGACTTATTCAACTTCCTATTATTGGTCGACACTGAATGGTAAGAAATCCATGAAAACACACATGCACCTAAGTAAGCAAAAAGGCACAAAGAATACTGAGTCCCCTTGAAGTCACACCCTATTCAACCTTTGAATCCTTTCCAAGTTTGGAAATTACAAAGGTTACAACTTCATTAAAGGTTTATTAATGAAAAAGGAACCTCATATTTCTAGAGCAAGAAATACCATAGAGTTTGTAGATGGATGGATATTGTGGACTTACTGCCTATTTCATAAAAAAGAAACCATGTCTAAGTTATCAATAACAAAATTCAAAGCTAGAATCTAGACACCAATAATCAAATAACTAGATAGCACATGCCACCATCAAATAAACCACATTGTACCCATTTGGCAATAAGGCACATTATTATTAAAACATAATAAGAAAATCACACCCAAAATAAAGAAAAATATACAAGAATTTTTAAAACATTTAAGAAAAATAAAACATACCAATGATGTTGTAAAACAAAAACTTGGAAAAAATTAATCACATAAAAACAAAAAGGTGTAAGATAAAGATGGCATAAAACAAAAAGTTGTAAAAATAATAAGGTGTAAAACAAAAATGTTTAAAATAAAAAGATGAAAAGCTAAGGAGTTACTTATATAATTAGCATGGATGGCCATCTCCCCCACGACTAGGTTGAAAGGAGGAGATCAAAAAGATTGAGCATGGTTGTCCATCCGATAAGGCATTTGTTCTATTGGCTTACTTAGGCTAGTGGAAATGTTTGATTGGTTGCATGTTACCCAATTATTTCTTATTCAAGCTCTCAAGTTTGTAGATCAACATGGCCCTAGAAGAAAAATTTTCGTAAATGATATAAGGTCCTTTCCACAATGTCTAGAACTTAGTTCATTGAGGTACATGTGTGGGGTTCCAGTAGAGGACCTTATCTCTCAATTGAAATTTAACTTTCTTAATTCTAAGGTCATGGCACTTTTTGTCAAATGCCTTCTTTAACTTGTTCAATGACAGGGCCACAAATCGATTTTCATCTAGTAGCTTGAGATTTATTAATCTTTCTTTTTGTGGTAGACTAAAGTCAAGGTCAAGGTCATAGGCTATTGAAAGTGTATGAAACTCGGATTGAATAGGAAGTATTGGTAATTTTCTATACACCATCTCATAGGAAGAATCGCCTATAGAGAGTTTCCATATTGAGTGGTAAAACCAAAGGGCATCATTAAGTTTTTTGCTCTAATCTCTCCTATATTTGCTAACAATTCTCATCAGGATCTTTGTGATTTCCCTATTTGTAACCTCAACTTGACCATTGGTTTGGGGATGATAAGGTGTTGTTAATTTATGCTTGACCCCCAAGTGTTGCATGAGATTTTGGAAAGTAGTGTCTATAAAGTGGGTTCCATTATTAGAAATTAATGCACATAGCACACCAAACCTATTTACAACATTCTATTATACAAACTAAGCAGCAATAGAGGATGTACAGTTGGTGATAGCTAGTTCTTCTACCCATTTTGTACAATATTCGACAACGACTATGATGTACGACTTTCCATTTAACATGGGTGTGATGGGATCCATGAAGCCAATGCCATAGATGTTGAAGAGTTCTAGTGGTTGAATCCACTACTGAGGTTCGATCATTCATGCAATCGTTCCACCATCTCATTGGTAGCGTTTAATAGAGTGGACAAATTGTTGAGAATCCTTGAAAAGTATTAGTTGATAATATCCTACCATCTAGATTTTAATGGTTGTGCATCTCCCAACATAGTGGCCCCCACAAGGATCCTCATGAGCATCCTAAAAAACACATAGTTGATTAGCATTAGAAACACACCAACTAACTAGGCCATCAGTGCACACCTTGTAGAGGTGCTCGTTAATCTCCACGACTGTGGTTGCTACCACTATTGATACTACTCGTATGGTTGTGATGGAGATTCACTTGGATAATATTTTTGTTGTTAATGAAATTTCCTAGGATTACCTTGAGGATAAGGCAACCTTCTAGCTGCTTGCCTTTTTACTAGTCGTGGATTTAGAGCATACACCCTAAGCTCTTGTAAGTGTGACACGATGGGGCAACATCCCTTAGGATGTTTATATTAGTAGATGTCATACTCACCATCATCATCTAATTTAGTTTCTGCAAATTCCTATATTGTAGAAATCTTGCCCTTACCCCTCTAATTCGCACACTTAGCTTATTTTTTCCTCCTACGATCATAATCACTACTTTGTTCTTTACACTCTTCAGTAATTTTCAATACAACTTAAAATCTGCTATCCATAGAGTCCCATAATTGATTTACCTTAGCCAAAATCTCATATGTAAATTTTTAAATCAATAAGGTTTTTTGGTTCACCACCTCATCAAGTGACAATTCTTCCTTATTTTTACAAAACTGAACCTCCCTCTTGCGAATTGAAGGATTGTAGTTGTATTCTTTTGTACTTTCACATTTTCTCAACTTTCCTTCTTCTTTTGCCAGTAACTCAATTAGTCATTGGATCTAATGGGCTCTTAATTCTTACAATTACCCTTGGGCATAAACTCCAAGAGTTCTCCTCATTTCTAATTGGATCCCATCTATGATATGATGAACTTGCTCCTCTTGATAATAACTATAGCTAGGACATCTATGCAATAGAGAATAGTATCAACCCATTGCAACATCCAAGGATTCATGTGTTCCTTGTTTCCATCTTTGGATCTACCTCCTCAAGTTGGACACTCGAGAGTACACCTGTATTTGTCCTTAAATATTTCGAGCAAGGTACTCCACCATTTGGTGGATTCTAGTTCTAAAAACTAGTACTATCTTTCTGCTTCTCTAATGAGTGTTCTGGGAAACAAATTAAGCCTTTTCTAATCATTTTCTATATTTTGCAAGGAATAGGCACCATGAAAAGCCTAAAGATGGTTCTCTAGATCTAAGTTATATCCCCCTTCAAACCTGGGGATATTGTTCATGTCTAGCCTCTTGATTCATCTATCCTTTATGTGCCTTGTAGGAATTTCTACCACCTTTGTAATGTTTAGCATGCTTCAAGTAGTGAGAAAAGGCTCATCGAGGTCATGATTCTAGTGCTTACAATGCCCTCTACTACCCCTTCATTCATGGTGATAGGCCTCTCTTGAATGTCTCACCCTAGACCTAGACTTGCCCAATAGTCCCTATGGTCATCTTAGTCCCATTAGTCACCTCCATTAAGATCGTGCCCCCTATAATTGTGGTCAAAGCCAAAAGAGAAAAAAGATGATAAAGAAAGTGAAGAGGAAGAAGGACTAGCATCATTATAATGCCTGCCATCCCCTATTCAACAATTGCAACCATGATCATGATCACACTACTTATCTGCATCCCTACCATGACTTTGCTTCTTGGATCCCCCCTTGTCATTGGATCTATTCTTGCTAGAACCAAGATTCTATATCATGGATTGTAGGTTCTAGTTTTGACCTCCTAAATCAAAGTCAAAGAGAGGAGTCTCTCTAAATGGAAAAGCCCTAAAGAAGGATTCTCCACCATTTTTTTGGTACATCAAGAATGGGAAATCATTGGACTACTTTTCCTTCATAGATTCATAATGCTGCTCTAGTTGTCGATCCCTTAGACATTGTACATCTATGGGATGATAATCCCTAGTGTCACTATCCCACAAAACATATTTAGCATGAATCCCTTATATACCCAACCACATAAGATTTTGTTGAAGCATCATAGGAATTGATTGATCAAGTGACAACAAAATTTTTCCCTCCATGTTGCACCATCGTAGTAGTTCATCCTAGTGTAGGACGAAATTGAAATTGGATACATACTCATTAGGATGAGCATATACCACTCTGTATTTTTGAAGCACCTGTTGATTTGCTCTATCATATTTGGATGAAGAATCACTACTATAAGAAGAAGACATCTTGTATTAGAAGACAAGAAATGTAGTGTGCTTTCTTAAAATTGTTGTAGCTATTTTAATGTATGATATGACCTTAGGGTTCCTTCCAAAGAGCTTGAATAATTTTTTTACTAAGTCCTAAATAGCGCATGTAACATATAAAAGATCTTTAGCAATAGCTACAATGATGAGCACTGAGGTATCCCTACGCCCAACCATACGAATCACAAGCATTCATGCAAGATCCAGTTGAATTCCATAGACCTTAAATTCCCATGTATACTAGTTCTAGAACATGAAATCTAATCATGATGATCATTGTCTTCCCAACTACACTTGTGGTGCTTAATTGTATAGTTAAGTGTAATTCAGGCACATGATTTTTGTTATTTTATATTTTATTCCCCTACAATTAACAACAAGTTGAAACTCGATTTATGAATTAATTTAAATAATCTAATTTCTAATTAATAACCAACTATTCTAACATAAGTATCCGGTCCCACTTTCCATGGACATCTTGAACACATATAACACTACTGGGTTACCAGACATTAAGCATTGCTAGGATTACCAAGCATCATGCACATGCTCAAAGTGATCGTACTT
Organism: Gnetum montanum; assembly: GCA_015680685.1. NCBI lineage: Eukaryota > Viridiplantae > Streptophyta > Gnetopsida > Gnetales > Gnetaceae > Gnetum > Gnetum montanum. The sequence goes on from MNCI01001087.1 coordinate 302,073, forward strand.
ATGTGACTAATTAATTGCTATTTAATCTAGCTAGCTTAATTTAGCTTTATTACTTAGAAGCATTAAAAGAAATTCAACCAAAAATTAAATGCATAAAATAAAATATTTAAACTAGCCAAGGTGCTACAATGTTTGATCGGAAAGCTCATCTTTATTACTACACACACTACCATGCTTAGGTACAACATTGCTCAAATAAAGATCCGTACACTCACACTTAATGACTCCTATTGCAGGTACTCTGGAAAATATTCTAACTCTAGAGAAAAGAAACTACAAGAGCTCTACTATGCTATGACAAAATCTATTACCCAAACTATGTTCCCAAGCACTATATTTATAGGCAAGCACACATCCCATGATATTAGATATCCAACATCACTTTCAATATTAGGACTCCAATATTGGGTATCTGATATCAAAGCTAAACAAAGTACTGTTCCTCAATTTTCATGCCTATTTGGATCTTGGATTTTCCAACACCCTAGGACTATGCTAGGCATGTAGTTCCCAGTGTAGTCAAGGTTTCTAGATAGGAAAAAGTTGAAAAGGAATGAATCTTGGCTTATTTCCCAAGGTTCCAAAGTCTAGGCATTCTTTAGCAGGGTTCTGGATCTTTCTAGGAGTTGATTTGATAGTTCTAGAGCTATTTTGGCCATCCTTAGATGGACTACACTAAGCTTGGGTAGGGACTATGCTAGCCTGGCATAGTCCTAATCTCCTATCAGTGTAGTGAGTTTGGAAAGATTTGAACAATTAATTTTTACTACCAAAATTGACTCTAATGGGCCCTAGGACACCTAAAACTAAACTTTGGATTACTTTCATCAATTTTTAGATAAGTCTGGGGGGACTACCCTAGGCTTGGGTAGGTAGGCTTGGCTTCCATCAATGTAGTCAAGATTGTAGGTTTGAAAATTATGGAAAAAATATAGGTTTTATGTCAAACAAGTTTAAATGGGGTTTTAACGTATCTAGAGATTTATTTACATTATTTTTTGATGGCTTTTGTTAATTATGAGTGGACTATGTTGGGCTCAAGTAGGGACTACATTGTTCCAATGTAGTCCCAACTTTCGTCTAGTGTAGTTGGTGTCTAGCCATGGCAAATGGAAAAAAGTGGCAAGGAGTGTCTTAGCTATCAATTCTAAGGTGCTCTAGGGTTCTCAGGACACAAGTTAAACTAGAAGATGGATTTTCCAAGGCATTCTAAGTGGACTACGCTGGCAACCATCAGTGCCTCCAAGCCACTGTAGTTACTCTTGGAAAATTGCATATGATTTGAAAAATGATGAATTCTTGCTTCCATGTTTGATCTATCAAGGTTCTAAGGTCTCTAGAGGTGGATTTGGATTTATGGTTTTTGAGTGGGCTACACTATGCATCTACTAGGACTACATTGTTCCAGCATAGTCCTCTTAGTCCTCAATGTAGTCCCATGCATGAACTTAGATTTGTGGGTTTTCTTTGGGTTTTCAATCAATTGACCCGTAATTTGAGATTACTAGGAGTTCTAGATGGGTGTGAAGGCTCTGAGATGCAGTATTGGAGGTGTATGGTTGTTTGCGTTGTTTATTTGACCCTTAAACCCTAGGGCTATGCTAGCCCAGCATAGTCCTTGGGTTTCCCTAGTGTAGTCATGGGGAAGAGGAAAAAAGTGACACCATTCACTACATTTGATCATATCTCAAGCTTGATGGAAGCTAATACTTGGGTTTGGATGGATGGTATGTTGATTCAGACTCAATTGGAGGCTAGATGGAATGCATGGCTAGCTTGGGGCTTGAAGGAAGCAAGATGTCTTACTGGACTATGCTAGGCACCCACTGGGACTAAGCTAGCCCAACATAGTCCTTGGGTTTCCCAATGTAGTGATGGGATATGTTGGATTTTTGACACAATGGAATGAATTTTACCAACTTTTAGTGTTGTTGAAAGCTTTGGCTAGACTTTTGTGAAGTATTATAGTCGATTTAGAGGTAACTAGAGGCTAGATGGACTAGAAGAAGTCCATTCCATCTTGGACTATTCTAGGCATCAACTAGAACTACGCTAGCCCAATATAGTCCTTAACTTTCCTTAGTGTAGTCATCAATATTTTGTCAAAATCTAATACATTTAACCACATTCTAAGGTTGTAGGACACTTAAACTAAGTTTTATAGAGGTAATATATAAGTGCTAGTTATCTCAAGGTTTCCATGAATGCTAGTATCAGCATAGTCTAGTATGGAACTCCAAAAAGCTCAACATAGTCATGTCAAAATCTAGCATTTTAGTAGCATCTAGTAAGGCCCACTCAAAATTAGCAAGTTTTTTATGCCAAAATCTCCACATAACTCAATGTAGTCCTTAGTTTCTAATTTCATCTCCAAACAAAGTGAAGTTGCAAAAGGAAACCAACGTTTCAATTTAGATGCCTAGGTTTAAGTGGGTTTTACTTGTAAACACTTGGGGAAGATCATTATTATTTTATACTTCTTGCTACTATGCACAAGTAAAGAGTTTTGCTATTATCACCACTATCTACTACCTAGCTTCAATGTAGTTCTAGCTACTTGTGGTACTAGTGTCAGCATAGTCACTAGTACTACCAAGAATCAAAGATCTTCTATGTTTTTGGACACCCATCTTTCATACCTTTGTGAAGAAGAAGACTCCCACTAGGAACCTTACATTAGAAGATGTAGACATCACTTCCCAGAGCTTAGCATGTCTACCTCATCCAAGGATTGGAGAAGGCTCCATCACCATCTTTCCAAGGTACACATTCTTACCAATTTTTCCAGTTTATTTCATGTATTCTATTTTTTGGGTTTTCTTCCATTTCTTAGATCTAGGCTTATGTATTCATTATTTTGAGCTTCCATAAAAATCTCACTATAGATCTAGGCCATGTTTATTCATTTTTTATGCTACTTGGGCTTTCGATTTTGGTTTTGTTGATGTTTAAATGATTTTCCCACGATTTTCATGGATTTTTGCTTTTCCCACCCAAAAAAGCAACACCACTTTTGGATTCTTCTTTGAGAAAATGGCTAGTTTTTTTAATTCTCTAAGTTTATGGAGTTATTGTCTATTACTTTTTGGTCAATGAAATTTTAAACCACTTAATTTTTCCTAACGAATAATTTTCTATGACTATTGTCATCAAGCTATGTCAAGTGGGTTTTCTACCCTTAGGCTATTTTTTTTCTAAGATATGTAATTTTTATACACTGAAATATTACAAAATTTAGGTTTTATGGTTATGTATTTTTAGGTTACAATTCAAGGATTCCAAGAAAATTTTGAATCACCAAATCTGGATAAATATTTTGGCTACTATGGTAATTTTCATGACCACATGCAAAAAGGGTTTCTAACATGATGACCACAGTTAGGTAATTTTGATAATTCTTTTTGTGAAACTATGGTTAATAATTTTTACAATTTCTTGTTATGGGGTTGTAGTTCATGGTTTACAATTTCAACGACTATTGAATTTTTGAATTTTGTTAAGCGGTTGATTTTTTATGGTCATTTCTGTTTGATCACATGAAATTGTAGTTATAAGGCTATTACACATTTACCCCTATGAATATGGACAACATTGAGTTTGTAAAAAACAATTCTTCAATGTTCCATGGTCTTGTAGATCGTCTATGATATTGGAAAGGGGTTGGAAGTGGTCTAGATCAAATTAAAAAATTTTCCATATTTTTTGTAAGTGTTTCCTATGGCCATTTTGGTGTAAAGTGTGAGTTTGTTGAATCTTGGTTATAAACTTAGGCTATATTTTGTATCTTTTCTAAGTGGGAATTTAATGTGGAAATTGGAAATTTTGTCCTTTACTATTACTTTTACATTTTTATTCCTAAACTGCCAATTCCATGTTTTTGGTTGTAATTAGTCATTGTTGCAATTTTAGTATTAAACTATCATTTGATGTGAAATATTTCAATTTTTTAAGTGTTGTTTACTATGTTTGATGGTTATAAGGCTAAAACAGCTGGTGTAGTAGTTGTAATGTCATCTTGCTTATTAGTTTTAATGTATTTATTCAATCCTATCTTTTAATTTTAGTTTTTTGATTTGCATGGTCATAACAATTATGTGTTGGATGTTACAGGACTTTCTTGAAACCAATTTTGGTGGTTATAGAGATGGTGGGGCTTTTATGCTACATCCATCTCCCTAGGAATAATGCTCTAATTTTAGATATGGAGTGGGACTGACGTGGAATATGGTTTAGGCCAAGAGCTAAAGACTTCCTTTCCTATCTTCCTCAGAACTTTAGTGTGATGGTTTGGTCATACCTAATGTCTAAAGCTACAATAATAATCATAGAGACCATCTTACCTAGGTTATCTAGCTTAATTGTCAAGTTCATGATGGATGAACTTGATGCTCATGTGAAGGGAAAGATCAATGAGAGCACTACCATTGTGAATTCTTGCAAATTGTTAAAAATGTAAAAGATGCCTAAATTTAGCTAGTATAACATGGACAACACTTTGATTGTTGGCTACCATGCTCATACATTTTTCCAAAATCCTCCAAGCACCATTTATCACATAGATGGGTGAGTAAGGTTGCCTTTTTGTTTATGGTTATTTTCTTTGTTATGTACTTAAGTTGTGATAATTTTTTGTTGTTTTACTTACCTATAGATTTAGGATGGATGAGCAAGGCTTAATCAAAGGTAACAACCTCCTACTCCTAGCTCACATAGCTTTAGAGGTGTTTACCAAAAGCCCAAACTTGAGGCTTGCGATATTGGAACAACTAGAGAGTAACTATGAAGATAGCACGGAATGCCATCCTAAGGCTTATACAAGATGTCTAGGGAATGGAACAATAGATAGTTGGTGGGGCAACCCATCCCTTGATGACTTAGAAGTAAATCCATCCCCTAGAGCTCCTAAGATGCCTACATCAAATAAGTGAAGTGGGTATTTTTATTTTGTTGATTTGGGTTATTCGTATGCTACCATTTTTTTTAGTTATTTTGGTTTTGGTTATTTAAATAGTTGTATTAGTTTTCTTTTAACTTAGTTATATTTGTTGTAACTTGCTTTACATGATGTACTTATGCTAAGGCTAATAGGCTATCCTTTGTTATGTTGTAGAGGCCACTCTATCAACTAAAGTTACAATTATCACTTCAAGACATGTTGAGGAGACCTTGATCCTATTGGCTGTCAAACTAAGCACTCTATGCTATACATGCAAGGGTTATTCATGCAAGCCTATTTGACCTCTTCATGGCCCCAAGCCCTATCATTCCTACTGTAGAGGTGATGAACATCATTGACTCCTTTAGCCAAGAAGTCAGCAGGTTTGTCACCCATGTTCATAGTGTGACTGTTGTTTTAGACATTAATGCATCCACCTTTAATGAATTCGTTGGTATTTCAAATGATGGCATACCAATTATTACCAAATTAGGGAGGGAGGTGGACCATTGAGAGGAGGTAGAAGAGTGGCTAAATGCTCATCGTGGTAACAAGGGATAGTCTCTAAAACAAATCAAGTCACCATTGATTAGAGAAACATATCCCTTGTTCCAATCCTGATCATTTCCTAAGTTGTTATCATAGGAAAAGATCTTAGGCATGGAGTAGGCTTGGGCCATGAAGTAGGTAGTCACCGAAGATGCCTAATTCGACTAGGCTGCACACTTGATTTCTGGACTATAATGGAAGATCCAAAAGCTTCGCAACAACCTCACCATGAAGTGTCATGTGCACTTTGAACCTTTTTTAGATTATTTATAGAGGTTTTTAGAGTTCCTAGTGGTGAGGAAGGGTGGACGATGGATTATCCAAGATCCATCTCAACTCATCAAACCATGGATGAAACTCCTTACTTTGATCACTTAAGCCCAAGACCCACCAAAAGCTATAGGTGAATCACTATCTATCACTACTAAGGGGATTAGTGATAGGCATTTTGTATCCCCTAATAGCACAGGGTTGGAACCTCTCATAATACCAACTAGTGTCAAGAGGTCTTAAAAGTTACATACAAAGGCTGAGGGGACAACTAGGGCCAAGCTTAAGAGGCCCTTGGTGGATGAGACAACACTATTGATCAAGGAGCCTTTGCCAAAGAAATTTATCTTCAAGCTTAAAGGGATGCAACATGATGTTAGAGCTATGTTCTTGTTAATTTTTTTTTTTTTTTGTTAATTTACTTTTTCACAAGTCATGGTGTTTAGTTGGTATAGTTGATTGATGGTCTTGCAAAATGTGTTATGTTACTTTATGTTTCATGGTTGATATTTTTGTAGGTAAGCAAAAAGAACAAGAGGCCCTTGCAACAACAATAGGGGCTTTAGAGAAGCAAAGGCATTAAGAGAAGAAGGAGGAGCAGCAATGTCAAGAAGATGAAATACTAAGGAATTATGAGGATGAAGTGTTGTAGCAAGAGGAAGATGAAGTTTTACCCCTTATTCCCATGGGTCACTTTGATGCCTTCCTAGAAGATCCACAAATGGATGAACCCCCTATCATCATATTAGAGGACCTCCTAGGTATTTATGATTTTCCTTGGTCTTAAATGTTGTACATGGAATCTGTCATTTCTTCACACTTATCTTTGGCTATAACTATTTATTGCTTTCTACACTTATTGTAGCCCAAGAACCGTAGGTAGAAGCTTCCACATCTACCTTATGCATGCAACTATGGATGGATACCCTCAATAAACTTAAATTCATGTGGGGTGTAGCTAAGGATATGATTAGCCAATTGTAGCAAATAGTTCCTAAGATCATTAAGAGTCCTAACCCATTTTGCCTTTATTGTTTTCTATGTTTGGTTTTGATATGGTTTTCTATGGTTATGAAGTTTTTTTGTTATTAACTAGTTTCACTTGGATTTTTTTTCTATGTTGGCTACAATGCCTAAACTAAGATGGAATCCTGATAACCCAGTTCAAGTTGCTGCCTTACCCCCTTTATCTCCTAAGATGGAGAATGTCCCAAAAAATCTATATGAGGGTGCCACTAGGTGTGCACTCGCATGCACTAAATCGTTGTGGGAATGTAGACAATCTAATGATTTCTTATGGAAACAAGTTGTAGAATTGAGGAAGGACAACCAAAAGCTAATAGAGGAGGTGTAAGAGCTCATAGATCGTAAGGACTTCATAGAAGCCTAAGTGCACAACAGAGACTCCTTGCTTAACAAGGAGATAACTTGGGCTCATTATTGGAATGCGATCCAAAGCAAGGTTTCCCTTGTTATAGAGGTGGTAGAATAGAATCTCCAAATTGATCTCATAAATCATAAGGTTGGTAAGTGGAAAGATTACTATGCTTGGGTCCTTGAGTGGGGTCATACACAAAATGATGACAAAAGGATGTACAAAGCTAAATGGGAAGCCTACCTCAAATGGCTACAGGAGGAGTCTATAGAGTGGTGGAGGCTAGAACTATTCATGATGGACATCAACATGGAGAAATTCTATAAACTATTTGTGAAGAGCATGGTTGTAGCCAACTCCCCTACTCGTTAGATTACTACTGCCTCAGGGGAGGCAACTATTGCCACATTCTCAAATAAGCTCCCCACATGGAGTGACATTGATAAGAAAGTTAAAATGTCCATAACATCATAACCAATTTTAGGCCATGGCAAGCCATGTGATACTTGTCATTTTAAGGCTGTGGCATGTTGTGTGGAAGGCTCTACAATACGTAAAAGAAAACATAATTTTTGGTTATTTTTATGGATTTTTTAAATTTTTAATAGTTTTTTATAAAGTAGTTGTTGTTTTTGTTGTGAAAAAAGGAAAAACAAAGAAAGAAAAAGGCTTTTGATGAATAATCATGCAAACAAAAGTAAATCATTAAGCTACATGTAGAAAATGGTTAAAAATAAAGTAATTAAAAAGGCATAAACTAGCAACAAAAAGATCTAGGCTAACTAGTTATGAATACACATAGTTATAAGGTTATGATCACATAGGGTGTAAGAAGGATCAAGAGCATATATCACTTATGCAAGTGTTTCTTGATCTTCGAGAGATTGGGAAATGTGTATGGTCTATTTTGCACTAGTTTATATTATCCATCTCCTTCACTAACAACATTAAAGGGGAGCTCTTTCCATAGCTTATCAATCGATTCATCATTGTTTACATTCGCCTCTTTTACTCTATCACTCCTCTCAGTTTTGTGGCAAATGATAGGAGTTTATTAATGAAGCTCCACTTTTAACCCTTGTTCTATATTAATATTGTTAATAGCTAAAGGAATCGCACTATCACTGTGGATAATGATTTCAACTTCCTCATAAGGCAAGTGGATTTCTTGATGAACAGGTGAAAAAATAGCCCACAATTGAGCTAGCCAAGGTCTTCCTAGGATGAGGTTGAATCCTAGTGTTTCTTCTACCACCAAGAAATCTACAATTGTAGTGAATTGCTCCCCTGCCACAAAATCTAGAGAAATTAAGCCTTTGACAACAACCCATAGTCTATTAAAGGATTTAAGGACTGAAGTTGACATATGTTACATCTGTGTTTTCAAGCCCAAGCATTCAACAATGGTATGAGTTATGACATTGGTTGTCATCCCATCATGTACATGTACTTTATGTACTTTTTATTCCCCAACTCGTATGGTTATAAAGAAAGGCTCCTTGGTTACGTTGCCATTTTGGAGATTTGTTTTGATTTCACTGTTACAAAATACCAATGATGTTAACTTTGATTCCTAGGGCAAAGAGGGTACCATGACTGCATGGATAGACTCTTCATTAGTGAGGACATCCTCGCTAATACGAATGGAGGTCAACATCTTAACTAGTGCCTCACAGGTGGGTAGAAAAAGTCATGACCAAGTTGTACAAGCTTAGAGTTATGTTCTTTTGCTTGAGCGATTACTTAACCTATTCCATTGCATTAAGGAAGTCTTTATTATTGGTTTTTAATTTGTTATTTCTAACTTCCTCCATATGTCCCAAAATGAAAATTTCTTAGTTAGGTTGTTGTTGTCACCTAGCCTCTTTCTTTTCTTCTTGGGGTTTTCGTTCCTCCCGTGGTTTACTTATTAAAGCATCTTTGGTTGTGGAAGTCATTTGAATAGATGAGATGGAAGTGGGCTTCAGTGGACCCACCTCCTTCCCTAACTTAGACTACTTATTAGTGTTGTTCTTGGCTTTTTGTGCAATATTATTTTGTTGTTTGGTTGGTGGTTTCTTATTAACCCTAGTTGGTTGCAAGGAAGAAGACATTACATTGGCCACCATAGGGTGTTGTTGCTTTGTTGCTGGGAAAGCTTGTGTTGTAGAGGGCTGAGGCACCTAATGACAAAAGGATCCTTAGGGGATATTTGTGATGGTACCCTTACAACAAAAGGGGATCTTAAGCTAGTATAAGTTGAAGAGTCCCTTTCATTACAATGGGGTACTCGAATCATGAATGGTTCCCTCACCCATGTCTGATTGTCATCAACATTGACTACCGATATAATGTATGAACTGTTGTTGGTGTTTAATGGGTCCTTATATACATGCATCGATTGGTTCTAAGGCCTAACCAAGTTTGAAGTATCTAGTACTAGTTCACCCATATCAATCATCTTTTGCAAGTCATCTCTAAGCGCAAGGCAAAAATCGATATCATGACCTGACAACTCATGATAATGGTAGAAGCTATTGAGCTTACAATACTTGGACATTGTAGGGTCATCCTTAGTTGCTTGAGCATGGTCTTTTACTATTCCACATAACCTATCATGCCTCTTATCAAAAATCTTGGTCATTTGCTTGTATTGGATCTTAATGCTCTTCAAAAAATGGTCTAGAAGCTCTAACAACTTAAGGGGTAACTTGGTATATTTCAACTAGTCTTTCTACATGAAGTTAGGCCTAGATGTAGTCAATGCAATGGCCCCATAGGTAGATGGTTGATTGTTATTGTTGGTAGTAGGAGACTTGGGTTGGTTAGTCTTCGACCCTTAGTTAGTTGGTTTGCTCTCCTTAATCATGGTTGCTACTGTTACATTATTTTGCCTATCCTTCTCTTTGTCTTTATTCGAATGTTGATTTTTATATGCCACCTAGGCAAGATCATGGCTAGCCTTTGCAACATCCTCTATGTTCTTAGTCTAGTAAAGGCTTAACTAAGAGACCATGAATTAAGATAATATAATTTTAACTTTATGAAGTCATTAACCACTTCCTTGAAGATAGCTAACAAATGTGTTTCAACTATCAGTTTTGGTATCTCGTTGAGCGAAGCATTCCATCCTTGGATAAACTTTTGCACTAGCTCAAGGGGTCCTTGCTTAACATTCATCAGTTGGTCAAGCACGGTATCAAGTTTCAAGTTATACTTAAAATGGTTAATAAATTGCGAAATTAGTCTTCCAAAGAGGATATGTATCCTCTTAGCAAGGCATAGTACCAATCAATACTTTTCCTACCAAAGACAGAGGGAAAATTCACATAATTCTATGTGACCATGCTTGTATCAATAAGCACTTGAAGTGAAAGATAATCAGATGAGCATTCGAATCACCTTCGACATTGTACTTAGTGAATTATGGCACAGGGACACCATGAGGTAGAGTTAGCTGTGGGACTATAGGACTAATGGGATCATCTTGGTAAAAGTCCATTATCTTCACAATCTCATACGTTGAGGCTTTAACTTTCCTTAACTCTTAGGTCAAGCCCTAAATCATGTGGAAAGCTTAATCCAGTCCTTGGGATGCCCCTATTGGTTGTGGGCTTTGAATGAAGGATTAACGCATGAGCTACAATGCCTATGGTCTTGCTATTGGTTGGGGTACTAAGGGTAGAGGCTAAGTTACTATAGTGGTAGGTGTGATAAATAAACAAAATGATGTATGTGCTAGTATTTGGGGCACAAATGGGACAAAGGGAATGTGTGATCCCCAAGTCACTTGGGGTTGCACTATGGACCTTTTCTATGTGACAAAGGAGGTAGTTGTAGTAACAATTAATGATAACAGTTGTAAAAAAAATAGGCTGTGTATCAAATAGCATGGAAAAATGGAAGGTTGTGGATTCCAGCACCAAGTGCATTTGGCGCTTGGCTATGATGAAAGTTGGCCCAAATATGGTTGGGTACGATAGGGACAAAGGCAATGGCACATGTCCAAATGAAGAGGCAAAGGGGATAGATATAGGCATTGTGGTCTTAGAGATTCCTTCTTGAAAGAGCCCTCCTAAAAGGTTCTCAAGTTCAGACTCTACCCCAAACTTGTCTTCTTTCTCTAGCTACCCATCAGAAGTAGCTTTTAGCTCCTCTTCATCCATCTCAATTAGTTGAGATAAAATGCATGCATAAGTGTTAGTCAGAGGTGTTTGATTTTATAGAGAGGGAATATACTCCTTTCCGTTATGATTTATGAGCTCATATTCTCTTTTGACTTCTACTTCCATTCGTGAAATTAGCATGCCAGCCAAATCTTGCTGCAAATGTAGTTATAGTGATCCTCATTTATCACTAAGGATCTTGGACTTTTCCCCCTAAGTTGCAAGGATTACCTTCATTTGATAATGGCAGGGTCTTTAGGATCATAGACCTTCATGACCTATTGGATAGACATCTCTTCAATGAAGTTAAAAGGCAATTTGGATGATTATTGGAAAGACATGTTGAAAATAGAGTTTTAGAATTTTTTTACTATTTTTGGTAAAAACATTGTAAGTAAAATGATCTACAAACATAATAGACCAAAAATAGAAAGGCAGTGGAAAATAGTTACTAAGCAGTAAAAATGGAAAAAAGGAAAAGTGGTATACCTACTGAATGGAAACAAGTGTCATAGTAGAAATGATGTTGGATAGAATGATGTTAGACAAAATGCCATTTAATGGAAAAGCTTTGAACAAAATGGGTGTTGTAATAGACAAGAAATTTGCAGCAAAACCCAACTCTATTACCACTACTACACCAAGGCTTGTGGAAGAAGGTTTGATAGCCAACGTTGTTATGATGAAATGATGGAAGGGAAAAAATGTAAAAGGCCTAGCATTGGAAAAAAAAATGGCTAAAATGGGTTTATGGCCAGGAATTTAGATGAAGGCCCCCCTTCTAGTGATAGAAAACTATTGGTGTTGGAAATCTCAGTTATTGGAATGGGAAAACCAAAAGATCCAAATGTTGAATTAGTTTTAACCCTGAATCCCAAGGGCCTCTGAAAAACATAATTCAGAGTGCCCTGGATGGTCTAATCAATCATCCAAGGACTTATAGAACATAAATAAAAATGGTAAATGAAAGTGTAGATGTTGACATAGACAAAATCAAAAATGAAAATTAAAATATAAATATAAACAAAAATGTAATTATAGTTACAAATCCAAAAGTGAAAACAAGTGCAAAAATGAAAATGTGAACTAAAACTTTCACAACATAAATAATAACTTCATAAAGAATAAAGAATAAGGTTCATAAAGTACATATTTCTTGCCATATTCACTAGATGTTGTTGGCATGAGCTTGAAGTCAATTGGAGAAGGTAGGCTATGTTCTACTACAACTCCATGATCTAGTTTCTTCCTAGCTCCAATTTCTAGCAACTTTTCATCAGTTTCCACCAGGATCTACAACTTAGTGATGTAAATGGGTTTTCACTTTCAGTGCAATCGCAGCTATGTGGAAGTCTCTATACCTAGCATAGTGCTAGTTTTGACTACAAGAGTAGAAACAAGGTTGCAAATGAGTTGTATGGATTGTGAAAATGCCAAAATTGTTGTTACAAGTGTAAAGTTTGGAACTGCTACCAAGGGTTGCAAAAAATGCCAAAGTGCTCAGAATGCAAAAGTGTTGGAACCTAAAAATAGTGTTGACATTGGGTATTTATAGGGTTGATGTGGCTATTTATGGGTCTATGCACCACTGCCACGATTGCTAAAAGATTAGTGTCAACATGCAAGTCACAATAGTCATACTTTCAGCGTAGTTACCATTTATAGTAAGCCTAGTGTGGACTACAGCCACAAAACCATCCATTTACTATAAATAGAAAATAGAATTTTGTGACTACGCTGGCATGATCCTTACTATGCTGGCATTGGTGAACTATGCTAAGGTTGTTGAAAAGTGGCAAAAGCGGTGAAAATTATGCAAAAATTTGGAATCTACAGAAATGGTGGAATCGATTAGAAAGTGTCGTACCTAGTGGATAATGTTGTCTACACTACCTGTTGTTGACTTGGGATGACTATGCTACCTATTGTTGCAAAATTGGAAATTTCAGTAATCCCAACATTGCACTTTGGTTGGGTCTTAGTAGTGATTACACTAGCTATTATGGCTACTGTAGCTACTGTGTCTACTAAAAATGGCTCCAACATAGTTGGGGCTATACCCCTACAAAAACCCATGAAAATGCTAATTTTAGCCATTCCCAAGGAATTTTCAACCTTCCCAAGCCCAGATATAGACATGGGATACCCTTTTCTACTTAGGAAGTAAGGAAATAACAACTTTTGAAACATTGTTTGGCTCCAAAAAGCTGAAGTATGAAAGATTATAGCTCCTTATCTACATATTCAACATTTACAATGAATCCTTGCCCCAAGTTGGGAAATAAAGGTTGCAACATGAAATTTTATGGTGTTTCATTATGTAAGGAAAATTGAGAAAGAGGCAAGAAAGTGCACTTGAGAGAGGTTGATAGAATCTCTTATAAGTATCTTGTCTTAAGCTTTCTCTCCATAGTGAGTGATTGAGGATTAAGAGGGGACATGTGTGGCTTCTAAGATCATTGGGAGAGTTGTGAGGTAAGCTTGGTTCCTCATCTTTGATGTATTTCCTATGTATTTTAAGAGCTTTCTTAACATAAGGTAGATTTTCCCCATTTCATTATGTTGTTTTTGTTTTCTAAGCTAGATCTACTTGAAAGTTGTGGATTGGGTCTTGTTGAGGTCTATTGAGATGCTCCCCACTACACCATATTAGTACCCATAACATGCACAATCATGCAAGTGGTGGTATCATGTGTGGCCTTTAATAAAAATAACATTTAAATATCGTAAGTTTTAAATGATTTCTAAAGAAAATATTTGAAAATAAAATTCTAAATTTTGTTATACTCTGAGAAATGTATAGAAAAAGCTGGTATATGTATACAATATAATGATAGTCTAATACATAATAATAATAAATTAAATCTCAATGCATTTTATTTACTATTTATGCTCAAATGTTATTCTAATTGGATATCATGTTCCTTGATTCTTCATAGGACTTTTGTAGGATATCCTATAGTGTAGGTTTTGCACTAGAATTTAATTTCACCCTAACATCCTATTGGTGCAACAATTGGCCATAGGTATGGAAAAATTTAAAATTATAATTACAAGCTAAATTCTTCTCATAATTCCTGTTAAAGTAAAGTAATTTCTAAGATAAAGAAAGAATAAATGGTTGAAGGAGTGTTTAATGGAATAATTCTTTGAGTTTAAACCCTCTATTAAAAAACATGATCTGTGGTTGCATTGCTAAAGCATAGAATAATTTTAGTTTTTGATAAAATTTCATAACAAGATAGGGTTTAAGCTATCAAGTGATTGTTAAGATGAGTTCAATTAATAATTTTTGAAAAAGGGCCCAAATATAGATGCAACACATTCTAGGTTTGTAAAACAAGTATTTTGAAGTAGAACATACCCTTTAAAGGATTTTTCATGCATTTTTTTCAAATTTAGGAAGCTAGGGTTTTCAAGTTAAATAAGACACAGCATGTATAAATTCAATTGAACATCACAAATAGAGCCTATGAATTGGTTAAAGGCTCAAATTCATATTTCCCTAACTGTAAATAGGTTAAGCACATCAAAAATAAAATTGCAGGACTTAAGAATCAATTTTATGGGATTGAGCATTAGAACAAATAGTTAAGTAGTGAGTGAAATCCTCATTTTTGAAGAGAAAGAACTTAGTTAGAAAAAAGAGATTTACCAAATTAGCTAATAGAGCATAACCTTTAGGTTGGTAATGAACAAAAGAAATGACTTTACCAAATTAGGTTCTACTAAGCCAGCTTTAAGATTTAAAGCATTAAATGTAGTTTTATGAAGTGGTTCTATGAAGTTAGCTCATAGAGTCAAAAAGTAGCTTTACAAATCAATTCCTCCACATAGGCATCATCTTATAATGTAAAGAGATAATAGGAAACTCTAAAGAATGGTTCCACAAGCAAGCTCTACCACGTCAACTTTGTTGATATAGCTTAAAAGTTTCAGTGATATTCATTTCACTAAGGAAAGACTCATAGAGCTTGAAAATGGTTCTACTAAATAGCTCTACCATGTAAGATCTCTGATTGATACATGTTCATAAAGCCAAAATATAAATCTACAAGGAAAACCTAAATTGGTTCTATGAGCAATATTAACCATGCAGATCAACCCTTCCATATCATCTCTTGAAAAGTTAGCAAGCTCATAGAATTAAGGAAACTAATTAGAGAAGAGAGCTTTAAAACAACCTTTTCATATCAACATAAATAGGGAGCTCATAGAACCAAAAATTAGCTCTACAAAATGGTTCTTCCACTTTGACTTCTTATGTAATGTAAGATTTATAGAGCTAAAAAGAGGTTTTAGAAAAAAGATTATTCTACATTAGCATATGTCACATCACAACTCAAGAAGGATGCTACTCATAGAGTAAAACATGGGTGTACAAAGTATCTTTAAAATGAGCTCTGCCATGCCAACATAGGTTGCAATAGTAAGCTTATAAAGCTAGTTCATAGAGTTGAATTTCCACTCTACAAGCAAACTCTACCACGCAACATCTACCACATCAATATACATTAGGTCAACTTCTAATAAAAGGCTAGTTGATAGAAGCATATTTATATTCTACAAATAAACTCTTATACATCATCATCTACCATGTTAGCATCCAATACGTTAGCTACTGAGAAGGCCTACCTCATAGAGCTCAAAAGTGATTCTACAAAATAGCTCTATGAGCGACAAGTTCAACCCTAGTTCTACAACGAAAGCTAGAATAGTCCTATGAACTACATCATCATTTGTTCACATCAACATGTAGAAGAAAGCTTATAGAACCAAAAGTTAGCCTTACAAGATAATTCTTCTAAAGGAAAGAAGCAAAAAAGTAGAATTAGCTTCATATATGATGTGTGGATTTCACTTCAAAAAAATTGTAGAATGAAAAATTAGCTCCACAAGGAAAGTCAAAGATAATACTATGCAACCAAATGGAAAGCTCATAGTTAAGCCTTCATAGAGCCAAAATATGACTCTATAAAATAATTCTAAGAAATGATTCTATCATGTCATCAATTTACTAGCTTCTCCTTTAAAGAATGGGCTCATAAAACCAAAATTTAGCCTCATAAGCAAGTTCGTTTTTGGTCCTACCGCATCCACTTATAGAAGAGGTTTGTAGCACTGAAAATGGTTCTATAAACAAACTTTTCCACATCAACTCATAGGGAAAGTGCTTTTACCATTCACATAGTTGTAGGTTCGTAGACCTAAAAAATAGCCCTACAAAGTGATTCTACCACATCAGTTGTTGTGAAGCTTAAAAGGAATTTTCTAAAGTCACTATACCATGTAAGCTCTAAGTTTAGCTTATGTTTGTAGATGAAAAATATAGTTTTACAAAGAAGCTCTAAGTGTCATGTAATATACCACCACATCAGCTTAAAGATGGAGTTTCTAGAACAAAATTTCTATTCTACAAGCAAGCTCTACCATGGCAGCATCCTTCACACTAGCTTTTAGAATTAGTTCATGAGGTAGAAATTTAGCTCTACAAACAAAACTTAAAGTAACTCTACCATGTCAGTAGTTTCCAAATCAACTTATACAAACAACATATAAAGCCAAATTCAGCTCTACATGGAAAAGACGCTTCCACATTAGTTCCTTTGAAGAGTATGTCTGTACATGATGAGCAACAATTATACCCTACACCTAACCCTACAAATCACAAGTGTGCACTAGTGATCCTGCTAAATTCCATGGACTTAGTTCCTAAGTTTGCCTATAGACAAAGATTGTGAATCTAAAGGTCATGTGATCATCATCTTCCTAACTCTCACTTTTGTATGCTCTTGGGTATGGTTAAGTGTGAGTTAAAGCATATGATATTTATTTTTATTTATAATTTTTATATTTTTATCTTAAGTCCTATGTGAAGAGATGAATAATTAATGACTAACTCTTTTAACTAGTATTCTAATGGCTAACTATCCTAACATAAGTAGCCTTCCCACCTTCCGTACACATCATGAACTAATACTAACACTATTGGGTTACTTAGTGGGGATTACTAAGCATACCAAATAGCCACTAACAAAATTACCAAGCATTGCATGTTATGCTTAAAATGGTCATACTTATATTTCCATGATTAATTACTTTTAATTGTTATAACATAAAATGTAAAATGCATGTAAAGTAAAGTGCTAATAGGAGAGATTAAGCTCATCTAAGTGCTACAATGAATGTTAGAAATCTCATTTTTATTGCCGTTCATACCAAAGTGTTCAAGTACATGATCCTTCAATAAATATCCATACAATCTCTCAATTCACATTGCAAGCACTTAGATCAAAAATATTATAACTCTAGAAACAACAAAATACAAAAACTTCCCTATACTATGAACTTAACATGCCATAAATGTGTTGGGTATGCACATTTATATAGGCTTGACTATGTCAATGTTGATGTATTTGTGTTAACACAATAGGGATATGTCAACGGGGCTACATCAATGGGGTTGCATCAATGCAAGCTTGTTGATGCAGCCAATCAACTATGCTTCATCATACCCCCATGACTAAGTGAAAACTCATCCTTAAGTGAACAAAATTAGGATCAAGCGTCTTACAAAATTAGGGAAGTATGAAATTTATTAACTAAAAATAACAAATGAACCAACTAACCAAATGACTCTAAGTACCAAATTGTATGGAATTATAAAATTACTAGTCATGACAACAAAATTAGACACCCTTACAAAAAATGGAAACATGTTCCCTTATATTGCCAAAGGTGAGGCAAATTTCAAACAGTGCTAGGAGGCATAGGCTCCTAGGACATTGAAGGTCCTTTGCCAGGCTCCAGCAATCATGGTGGTGGAGGTGGCTAAGGCTATCTTGCTACTATTAGTGGAAGCCTGAAAGCATCCAACAATGCTTTCATCTTCTCTTCCTTACTATGTAGGTCGTACATAGTCCATGTAGCTTTGCCAATGTGGGCTAGTACAAGAATATCCCACAAGCATGGCATTATTTAGAACATCTCTGCATTGAAAAACCATGCTGCAAATTGTTTACATTTGATGTCGAATGTCTTTACAAGGTTTTGTAGCTCATGATGATCATTCATTCTCCTAGCAAATTTCATAGCAATAGATCATTGGTGAGTGAATCTACTCCAAAGAACTTCAAGCTCCACGTTGGTTGTCTCCAACTATTATTTTGTCTTCTTGTGGTGCTTGAATTCTACTTTGTACATGAGGTAAGAACTAACCATCTGCTTCTCCAATTCTATTTTTGGCCTTCTTGTGGTCAACATAGCCAAGTATTGCATATTGAAGGGTGCTAAGCTCTATACATTCTATCATATCCTTAATATGCAACTCCTTTAGGTGAATTTTAGCTTTGTTATATGTGTTTAAGCCATTAAAGATTGGCTACCACACATTACCTCTTTGTTAGAGTTGTTGGAGGGCTTCATTCATCTTTGCCTTAGCCAATTGTACCCCCTTTTTGTTCACCTTCTTGAGGAGCCCAACCTAGTTCCTGTAATGACCTCATTTTTCTAGGCAACTACCTCAATGGTTATTTTTTGGTGAAGCACTTGAACTTCCTCCATCAAGGGATTTTATTCTCTGCTGACTTCCTCAAATTAAGGTTCACCTTGGCTAACTACTCCTATTGCTATCAAACGAATTCAACTATTTATTCCTTCTACTATTCAACACTACACAAGTGGTGAATGTCCTTGATGAGGACCAAGTTTTCTTTGCAAACTTGAGCTAGGTCCTTATTAGTGTTGAATGTCAAGGCTTCTAATAAGAAGATGTCAAATACCGTAGCCTCCTTCACATTCTCAACCTCTCTAAGTCTTTCTTGAAGCTATTAAAAAGCTTCATTTCACATGAGATCTAAGTTGAGATTGGTAGGGTTACAAAGACGAGCCCACAACTTTGCAACTTCAACATCCAACCATTGGTCTTTGGTAGTGGCTACTTGTAATTGAGCATTGGCAATGATCAAGTTACCCTTTGTCTTCAATAGATCTGACTAGGTTGCTATGTTTTCATCTAGGAGATCAAAGATCTTTAAAAGTAGTTGTCCAATTCCACTAGCCTTTCCAACACTTCCTCATGTTGGGTTGTACTCAACCAACCACTTCCTGCTGTTGTGGGTGTTTGAACATCTTCCATGATGTCAATGTCTAGTACCACTACCATAGGAGCATTTAGAACCACAGCCACCCTATTAGCCATCACCTCTACCCCTGTCTCTTGTTCATGATGCGACATCATCAAGACAATCACTCCCTTGCCTTTCTCCAAGCATACCAAGAAAGTTGTGGCATTTCTAGAGAATTTAGAAAAGTCTTGTATAAGGATGGACACTATAACCTCTTGGGTGCAAGGATTCGTTCCTACAGGTGCCTGCATTAAGAATAGTAGGATGGTTTTCTCTAGCCAGCTAATGGTCCTTGTGACCTCATTGAGATGGCTCAATGCTGAATGATAAATGAATGGCTCACAATCACCTACCAAGCCTTCTTGTTGCTATAACTACTACTCACAAAGCTTTCAAAGAGTCTCTACAACTACACATGCTTCTAGCATGGTCTCTCCTATAGCTTGTGGTGGTGGTCACTCCTCTTCCTATAGCTTTGTAGTGCTTTATCTTTCATTATCTCCTGCTAAGATGTAGTAGGAGCATGGCAAAGTGTGTCATTTTCATAGTGTGTTATGCCTCACCTCTTCGAGAGCTTCCAAATGAGGCACAAAAAGGATAATGTCTTCCTTCCTTTTTCATTTGTTTTAAACCACTACTCTATCTCTACATAGATAAGCTAAGGAAGGTTAATAGGGAATTTTCCATAATTTTGAAATATGTGTGCTCCACCTTGGTGAGTGCATTGTACTCCTTGTATTCCACCCCATAACAACACTTGATCCACTCTTTCTTAGCTTCAAGGTCCACCTGGGTGAATATCTCTGCCAAAGTTGCCGCAATACTAGGTAAACCAAGGACCTCTATGATAAACTCAACCAAGTATGAGATGGTGATGTCTTTGATTTTAACTGATGTGTCTCCCTGTTGGTTGTTACAAAATAGATAGGTTTCCCCCATGTACCACTCTCCACTACAGGATAGAATGGGCCACATAGGAGAGCCTTGTAATTATGTGCAGACTTTCTCAAGCACTAGTTCCAAGAAGGATTCAAAGTTGAATTCTTTGAGAACTAAACTCTAAACCTTCTTGGTTAGGATTTTTCAAGGCATGCCTATGTTAATGTGACCTCCATGTTAGGTCTTGGCCTTGGTGCCTTATCTTGCTTAGATTAGCTAGTTTCCATAGTGGGAATCTACTGAACAAATTCCACTTTAGGATCCTTCTGAATAGGTCCCATCACATGAGTTACTTCAACTTCTTACTCTTGGGGCTACTATGGCTATTGCTAGTTCCTTCCACCTCGTGGCCATTTCTCCTTAGATGAAAAGGCCCTCCTACTATTGCTTTCCTCTTTGGTGCCATCTATGATCACAAATATAACCAAGGATTAGTAATTAATGTATAACCTTTAGTTTCTTTTTATACCTTTCTCATTTGGTTAGGTTACACTTAGGTTCATTTGTGATCTTGGTAGGCCCATTAGTTCATTATTTTATTATTATTTTATTCATCAGCTACCAGAGTTTGTTTATAAGGTTTCACTTAGTGTAAGTAGGATTTTTAATATTATTTTAATGATTAAACCTTAGAGAGTTAGAAAAATTTTCCAACATGAAAAACTAAATATTCTAAAAGAGTTTCAAGATGAAATTAGAGTCTAAAGAAAGCTAGAAAAGCCTAGAATGATGACAAGTCATAGAATAGGGCATGAGATTATCTTTGAAAAAGGAGATTTTTAAGAAAATTAAATATGCGCAAGGGTTGCAAAACTAGATGTTTATTATGTAAAATGATAGAATTGAATGCAAACTAACTAAGGGACAAGAATTTTAATGGAACCATACTAAAGAGTATCAAGTGGATCGTCTCAATAGCAAGCTCATGTAATTAATACCCTTGCATGCCCTCATACCCAAGAGTCTATATGCACCAAGGATGATTAATGATCATGAACCATTAAAAATCAAATCCACATGAGAAATCATCAAAGGATTAGAACATACCAAAAAAGACACATTAATTAACCATTATAGGAGGCAGTGAGATGGTGGATGATAAGAGTTGAATGATGGAAGAGAGAGAGAGAGAGAAAGAATGAAAATGGAGTCTCGCATCTTGGTCACATGAAGTCCTTATGGAATGTGTGGTTAATGTGACCTGATATTGTCCTGTCCTTAGTTAGAACCAAGTCCATCCACTTATAGTGACTTTACATTGGCACATTTAGATCGTTTGACCCTCCAAATTCATGAACACCCCCAAAGATTAACCACCATTCCAAATGAAGAAAAAAAGGAAAGCAAGAAGTTAGAAAGGACCTTAGTTAGAGGGGTGTCTTTAAGCATGCATGACATGTCTTTCCAACCCAATAACCAATGCTTGTAACCCATTATGGTGTCTAAGGAATGTGCTTTGAATTTCCATGTTGTGTTGTTTTTCATGGGAACCACACCATGCAAAGACATGCTTCTTGTTAATGGTCAATAGTAGGAATGATGAGAGATTAATGAGAATACCCATAAAACTTAAGAAGGTAGTCAAGTACAAAAGGTGACAAGTCCCCTTGAAGCCACACCCTTATCTATTCCACTTGATTCATTCTAAGTCTATTAAGTATCAAGGTCACTTATTCTTTTATAAGTTGTAGTTAAGAAAGAACATCATGCTTTCAAGATGAAAGAACTCCATGGAGTTGAGTGGAATGGGTGGATGATGTGAGCTCACTACCTAATACCATAGGAAAATCAATGTTTCATTAGTCGATGTCATAATTCAAAAATGAAATCCAATTATTGAATAATCAATCTAGACATGAAGTATAGTTTAATTGAACTTCCAGTAATTAACAACTATATTAAGCACTAGAGTCCTGATGGACAATAAAGAAGAAAACACATGTAAGAAAATTTAAACAAGAAAAATATATAAAATAATTTGCAAAATACTCAAGAAAATAGAAAATGAATAAAGAATGGTGTAAGATAAGAAAAGTTGAAAAACTAAGGAGCTATCACAAAATCTTAGCATGGATAACCATCTCCCCCATGACTAATTGGAAAGGAAAGACCCGAAAGATAGAATGTGCTCAATCATCAGTTGAGGTGTTCCTACCACATGTTATCCTTGATTCCATGAAAGGTTTAACTTATTACATGTTAACCAACAACCATTTGTTCAGACTAGCATAATCATCATGACCCTAAATGGAAAAGTGATATGAATAATATAAGGTCCTTCCCATAGCATCTGAAATTTTTTGCATTGAGGTACATGCATGGGCTTCCACTAGAGAACCTTATCTTCCAATTGGAATTTAACTTTCCTTATTTTTAAGTCATGACATTGTTTAGTATGTTCCTTGTGCACTTCATTCAAGGATAGGACTACAAATCAATTTTTGCCTAGCATGTTTAAGTTCATTAATCTTTATCTTTAGGCTAAACTCAAATTGAGGTCAAGTTCAAAAGTCATTGAAAGTGTATGGAGATCTACTTGAATAGAAAGAGTTAGAAGTTTTCCATACACTAACTCATAAGGGGAATAACTGATAGGATGTTTGCAAGTTGATCAATAAGCCCAAAGAGCATCATTGAGTTTTGTACTCCAATCTTTCCTATATTTACTAAATGTGCATGTTAGTATTCTATTTATTTCCCTATTTATAACTTCTATTTGACCATTAGCTTGGGGTGGTATAGAGTTATGAGGTTTTGTTCTACCCCTAAGTGTTACATAAGTTTCCGAAAAGTTTCACCTATAACATGTGTTCCATTATCAAAAATTACTATCCTTTGCACACCAAACCTATTTACCACATTTTGTTATACAAACCATGATGTGGTAGAGTATGAATAGTCAACAATGGCAGTAGCTTCAACCCATTTTGTGTAGTAGTCAACCGTGACTATGATGTACATATTTCCATTGGACATGGGATTGATGGATACCATGAAATTGATGTTCCAAAGATTAAAAGGCTCTAGTGGTTAAATCTAATATTGGGATCCTTCCATCCATGTAGTCATCCCTCCATCTCTTTGACATCTATCACACAAATGGAAGAACTAATGGGTATCCCTGAAGATCATTCACTAGTAATATCCTGTCATGAGGATTTTAATGGTTGTCCTCCTTCCAGCATAGTGGTCCCCACAAGGTTCTTCATGAGCATCCTAGAGGACTCAAAGTTGATCAACATCAAGTACACACCATCGTACCAAGCCATCAACATAACTTTTGTAGAGGTTGTCTTTGATTTCCATGTAGTGTTTAGCCAATTGAAGAAATGATTATTTACTCTTGTTATCCCATTCATGTGGCATCTCTTGAGTGAGTAGGTAGAAGAGGAAACAATCATACCAATTGAAATCTTTGGGATTTCGAACTTCAATAATTTTAGCAAAGAGGACTTCATCTAAATATTGATCAAATAATAGTCCTTCATTCTCTTTGTTGTCCAACCATAATCAAGACATCATCGACCACATTCTCGATCCCCTTTTTGTCCATCATAGTGAGGTTAAACTCCTAAAGAATCATTAACCACTATATGACATAGGGGCTCACCATTGGTTTGTTCATGAGGAACTAGATAGCATTGTGATCTGTATGCACAAAAACTTAATATTCAAGGACATAGTGCCTAAATGTCTCTAATTCATACACCACTACCATGAGCTCCTTTCATTGGTGGTGTAGTTCAGTTGTCCATACACAATATTTTATCTTACATAATGGATGTAGCATGGATATTTCTGATCATCCAATTGTGTAAGCACAACCCCCAAAGCATCGTTGGATGTATTAGTCATGATGTGAAATGGTCTAGACTAGTCAAGTGCCCTAGAATTGAAGTCTCCACAAGCTTCTATTTTAACTATTGGAATGTGCTCTTACATTCCCTAGTCCAAGTAAAAGGTGCATCCTTCTTTGTCAGCTCCACCAATGGTTTAGCAATTTTCAAGAAGTTCTCAATGAAGCACCTATAATAACTAGCATGGCCAAGGAATGACCTTACATCTTTTGTCGTTTCTAGTTATCTAATGATTCATTGGATGATCCATACTTTTTTCAAGTCTACCTCAATCCCTTTACTAAAAATGTTGTGCTCCAAGATAATGCCTACTTGAACCATCAAGTAGCTCTTTTTTCAATTGAGCTTTGTAGTGATGGAAAATTATAGCACTAGAAAACTGAAAGATTCTATTTTAGCACTAGAAAACTGAAAGATTGAATTTTGCTTTTGCGCTCAATGAGATGTGTTACATTCAATGAACTTGATTTCTACTTTTTTGGTAAATGAGATATGCTACATTTAGTAAACTTAAGCATGAGGCATGTTGGAGAACATGTCAAAAGATCATGGTGCATGAATGTTAAACATAGGTTTTTAGTGTTAACAAGGTATGAAAGGCTATAATTTGGCTACAGGGAGTGGCTATGTACAAGTGGTGATGGAAGTGATGTGAGGTCAGCATTGTTGGCAAGATCAAACAAGCTAACCACATCTCGTGCATTAAGGTTACGCGATAGCTCACTGCTATGATGAGTCACATCTTTGTAATGACTTCAGGCTTCATCCTACAAACACAACTCCAAGAGAACAACAAAACAAGCCAAAGAGCACATGTGATTACAAGAATTTGTATAAGCCTACATGAGTCAGCAAGCATACATAGACGATAATTGTTTATAATCCACATATATAGGAGAGGGTTGTATTTTGTTTAATGGATTTGTACAAAGTTCATAGACTTTAAGATGCCAAAAAAAAAGTGTTATGAATGCCATTCGTACTCATTAAAACTTGTGAGCAAAGGCAAATGATACTAAAAGTAAACACATTAATTGTTAGAGGTAATTAAGGTCATGTGAAGGCTTTAATGTCACCTTGCAAGGGTTTGGTGATGTCTTGAGCAATCTAGATTCCAATCAGGAACTTGGTTTCATGTGCTTTCTCCTCACCATCATGGTTTGAAATAAGGAGTTCAACCAAGGAATCCTATGTGATGTTTCTGACTTCAAGGTCAAGGGCAATTAAGCCATTCTAAGGCATTGAGGCTACATGGTCAAAGGCTTATAGGTTGTCGATTTAGGCATCCATGGGGTAACTTGTTTGAACAACATCACCATAAGGATCAACTTGAGCTCAAAGGCTAGGCGAATCACTTCCTCATCTCAATAACTTAATCTTGCATATCAACACAAGCACATCAAGTAGCATCTACATGATAAAATCATTAAATAGTGCTAGAATAATGTGAAATATCATAATACAAGGTCAAAACAAAGTAACACAAGGCTAAACAAGGCAAGGTAGGGTCACTACAAGGCAAAGTAAGGTAAAACTAGGCCAAATAAGGTAGAAGCAAAGTAAAAACAAAGTAAGATGAAGTAAGAATAAGTTTAAAACAAAATAAAATATGGCAAATAATGTTAAATAAGTTCAAATAAGACAAGTAAGGTCAAAATACTATTAATTAATTACATTTAGTATTTTTTTGTCATTTTGTATTTAAGATAAGCAAAATTCTAATAAAGTATGCTATAATTTGGCAAAATTTAGCAAAAATATGCTACGAAATGTTAAAATTAGAAAAAAGTA
The DNA here is from genome assembly GCA_015680685.1 of Gnetum montanum. Classification (NCBI taxonomy): domain Eukaryota; kingdom Viridiplantae; phylum Streptophyta; class Gnetopsida; order Gnetales; family Gnetaceae; genus Gnetum; species Gnetum montanum. The sequence continues at coordinate 328,061 of MNCI01001087.1, forward strand.
GGTTATAAATTGTTAAAATAATGGACTTTCATGGTCAAACTAGTTTAGAAAACTTGAAAAATTTCTATTTCCTAGCATGTAGAGGCTATGGTCAACTTCAAGTCTAGGTTCAATGTATCTAGTCGATCATCTCACACTTTTCCAAGAGTCCACTAAGTATCATATGGGCAAGTTTAAAAAAGAAATCAACAGTTTCTATTTTTATTTTTTATTTTTTTAAGGGGATGGAATTTGAATTCCATCTTATGAAATCAAATATGAAAGTTTTTATGCATCCATACGATAGCCCACACGATGCAACACGATGGGCATCGTATGAAATCTAAATTCCATGGTGCAGCATCAAGATGGAAATTTTTATTTCGTCTATGGGATGGCACACGATGGGCATCGTGTGGAGTTTGCTTTCCATCGTATCGTATAGCATCCAAAGTCTCCAAGGTTTAGCAATTAGAATTCCCAAGGTTTTTTTGCAGTGGAAGATGCAGGAAGGAGGCAATGGAGATCTGAGGATTACGTCTGGTGCGACGATCACGCTGGCGAAGGGCGCGGGGCCAGCTTGTGTGAACTGCATGGTGTTCCAACCTATCTACTGCAGATTTAGACACAACCCAATATTTTATACTATGCTTCGCAACCCAAAACCCAATTATATGTATGCCAAAACTAAAAATGATTCCAAAAGAGCAAAACCCACAAGTGAACAGGAAGCGCCAGATCTTAATCCCAAACAGAGCAAATCTCTGCGTTTTTCCATCCCAGAATCTTAAGCCGCCATGGACAAAACAGTGAGACCTATGAGACCCAACAAAAAATTAAGCTGTTCAAGCTCCTAAATTATGGCTAATTTTACGGCAAGAACGAATTTGGTTACAGCGTATTTAGGCAAATTTTATTTATTTATTTATTTGTTTTTGTTTTTGTTCTGCTGTGACTGTGGCTCCAGTGGCGGTAGCATTTTGGCAGCACAATCCCAAGAGAATCCAAAAGACGTAGCGTGCGTGCAGGGCCTGCAAGATGTCATTGAAGATCTGAACAAGAAGCTCGTGAAATGGAGCTCGGCCAAGATCCAGACCCCAGCAATGATACCTTCTGGGAGCTTCTTGTTTTAGTCTCAATAAACATCTCTCTGTTCAATGAGCAGGCTTTTTTTTTTTTCAAGTGCTGGTGGTGCCCTGTTTCTGTCGGTTCTATCAGCATCAGTGTATGCTGGATTTGTACAACTCCGTTTCATGAGATTTTGTGCTCCGTTTTCTGTTCTTCAGTTTACCTTTAATGCATCAATTTATTAGCTGACCAATTCTAAATTACTTCCTTCTCTTTATCTCGTTCTTTTAATTTCTGATTCATCAACGTGCAGCTCCTATATCTCTAATTTTCAATGCACAATGTCTTCGTTTCAAACACTTTCTCTGTACATACAATAGGTAAATGGTAATCATGAGGCTAGCTTAGTTTTGTAAATCTGATAGGCTCCATGGAAATGATGTGCAATTTTACGTTTGCATATATATATTGAGAATGTGAGTCTTATTGTTGAGGCAGGTGTACCTAAATATGTGTACAAGGCCTGAGTCCTTATTATATTTAAATGGACTTAATCCCTTTGCAGACATTTCTTAGCATTTCATTGCTAGAGACAAGATTTAAATTTGTCTAGGTTTTGACCCTTCAATGACTAGTTACTATTTCTCTGATAGTGTATCTATGGTTGAACCACTGGCTCTTCATATTTTGATGAGTTTCTTTCCAGGAATGAAGATCCTACCTTCTATCACCCATCATTGTTATATTTTAAGTTGAATTTTATTCTTTCCGAGTTTTTAGTCATTGAAATATTAAGACAAACATATTTGGTTTTGATGTTTTTCTACTTTTTTAATGTTTTATGTTTTTATGTAAACATAAATAGTAAGTGTAATTTATGAGCATAAATAGTAAGTGTAATCTATGAGCTGAGGCATGATAAAAAACTAGGACACAAAGAAAAATTGGTAAATAAAATATGTTGTAATAAATTTATAAATCAGGATGTAAACAAGCAATTAAAGATTGTAAATAATGTCATTAAGTGAATTGACCACAATGTTTATATAGAGGAAAGAAAGAAGAGGCTATCACATTCACTAGTTTTAGGTCCTAGCAAGTCATTTGCCTTGTCAGTCTTAGGCTTTGGTAGGCCATGGCCTTGGCAAGCCATTATGTTGCTAGTTTTAGGCCTTGGTGGGCCATCAAGTTGCCAATTTTAGGCCTTGGCAGGCAATGACCACACTTGTTAGACAAGTGTGGGATAGTCTCACAAGAAAATACAAGAATAAAAAAAACATTGAAACATGATATAAAGCCACAAAATGAGACAAACAATAATTAGTAAAGAAAGGGGCAAGATGTTAACTATGGATTTGTTGCTTGATCTTTGACATATCAAGGAATCCCTTCTACACAATTCTATGCTCAACATCCTTCTTGCTCAATATGATAAGTGGAAGGTTTTCTCGTTGGTTGCTTGATGTCCTAGAGTTAGCACTATTAACATTGTTGTTGTCATTGGTGGCCCCAGCTTGTGTGTTGGGAGTTTCATTTTGAAACTCCACCTCTAAAGCTTAGTCAATGTTGACATTATTAATTGATGGTAGGCACGTGTCATCCCCACGAATCACAATTTCACCACCCTCATATGGTAAGTGAATCTCCTGATGTATAGGAGGTGAATCCACTCGAAGCTTAGCCAACCATGGTCTCCCTAGGATTAAGTTAAACCTAGGTGTCTCTTCAACAACTAAGAAGTTGGTGGATGTGGGAAAGTATTCCCTGGCTACAAAATCCAAGAAGATAGAATCTTGAACTGCTACTCATGATTTATTGAATGACTTGAGCACAGAGGTAGAGGTTTCTTGGATGTTTTTAGACATGCCTAGCTTCTCAACAACAATAAATGGTACCCCACATTAGTTGCAGCCCCGTTGTCTACATGGACACGATGAATGTTATACTTGTCAAAACATATAGTAATGAGGAGAGGAACATATAGCACTTCTCCATTCCATGGGTCAACCTTCAATTCATTATCATGAAAGGCAAGCATGAGTTGATGTTTATCCTCGTTAAGCAAAGTTCACTTAATGATGGAGTGAATGGATTTTTTGTTGCCAAGCATGTCTCTGCTCATAGGTGATGAGACGCGACATGCACAGTGCCGCGATATCGCGTACGCAATATCGCGGCCGCATCCCATGCGATATCGCGTACACGATATCGCGTCTTTCCCTACGATATCGCGTACGCGATATCGCGGTCCGCCGCCATATCTATAAATAAGAGGCAGCACTCCCCTTATTTCCCAATCCTGGCTAGAAATAGCGAAGCTCTGGCAAATTGATCACTCCAGAGTTAGAATTTTTCCCATGTGCCCGCAATAGGAGTCCTAGAGTGAATGGCTCTTTATTCGAGCAGCTTGTAACCTGAACCCAAGTTGTCTACGGTAATAAAGACGAACTTGATTGGATAAACCTTG
>MNCI01001087.1:337788-363676 GCA_015680685.1 Gnetum montanum
TGAAAATACCAAAAAAATCACATACCTCAGACTTGCTTAACCATACACCGTGACACTTACAAGCAAGCCTGGGAAGACAACGAACGATTAACCCCAAGTGTTTCTTATGGTGTTAAGGCATTTAGTCTGCGCAGTTCGACCGGATCGCGCGTGCACGCTCGTATTCGTATGGTTGAGTGTAGGGGTACCTCGCCACTCATCAATAGGGATAAAGGTCAACATTTGAGCTAGTGCGTCTCTATGAGTAGGAGAAGTCATGAATAGATCGTATAGGTTCAATGATGTATTCCTTTGTTTGAAGGACCATTTGGCTTGTTTCATAGTTGTGAGGAAATCATTTTCCTTAGCATATGACTTTTCAACCTTGGTTACCTTGATTTCCTCCATTCTTCCTAGCATTTTTGGCTCATGTCTTGGCACATGTTGTTTAGGCCCCTTGCTCATGGATGGAGCTAATCTTGCTGTTAGTTTTGGTGGATTAGCTTGCTTCTAAGCCTCTTTTTGTTGGTCATCTTCAATGAGCTTAGTTGTTGGTTTGGCAATAGGCTATTTTTTTTCATCATTGTGGTGGCTTCTTATTAACTATTAAGTTATTGGCCACAATAGACAAGCCTTGGTCACGGGCTATCATAGGTTCTCTTATAGATGACAAAGGTACCATAATAACAAAAGGTTCCCTAGCCTTACAAGGATTGGTAATGTTTTTCTTAGGTCGGGATGTTGATGCCATTGAAGGGGAAACATGTATGACAAAAGGCTCTTTAGGGGGCCAAGGTGGTGATGCCCGTATGACGAAGGATTCTCAAGGCTTTAGATTTTGGGGTTGGGTACTAGCTAGCAATAGCTTGATGACAAGTGGTTTCCTAGAAGGACTAGATTGTTTGGTTGTTGTAAATCAGGCGATGGTGTAAGAGTTATTATTGGAGTTTGGAGAGTTGGGCTCATTCAACACTAACTTTTCATGGTTAATCATCTTCTAGAGATCATCTTTGAGGGCTATGTAAAAATTAGTATCATGACCAACTAGTTGGTGATAATGGAAGAACTTGTCAAGCCTAAAGTACTTTGGTAATTTTTTATCTTCTTTGGTTGCTATCATTGGATCTCTCTCTATGTCACAAAGACAATCATGCCTTGTGTGAGCTTTCTCAGATGGTTACTTATGTTGAATATGATTATCTTCAAGCAACTAAGCTTAGAGGGCTTCATGGGTAACTTTGTGTATTTAGACCTGTCCTTACTCTCAAAATTTGGTCTCAACTAGTTGGGAGCGTAGGAGGTAGATGATTGAGGTGATTCAGAAGAGGGATTGTGTGGAGATGATTTTTGCCTCCTTGCTTGTTTCATATCCTTGGATACTGTAACGACGGAAAACGTCGATTGCTGGAAATACCAAACGAAAGTCCACATACATAGTTTTAACCCTGGATCCGTGCGAGGATCGTGCTGGAGAGAAAACAAATCCGAGGTGCCCTGAACGGTCTTGTCAATTAGACAAGGACTTACTTGATCAGTAAAAATTTTTGTGATATTTGGATAATAAAATGATGGATCTTTACGGGAAGATATGATATTGTTAACTTAGCAGGTAATTGAAAATGATGAAATAGATTTACGATGATTTGCAAGATTCGTATAGATGAGGCATAAGAGATCGGATTTAGAACACGGGCAACCCCGAGATCTGGGATTCACCTCATGAACAAAGTATATTGAATATAACTATTACAAGCAGACTTCGATCTAGGCGAAGTACGTGCCAATAACAAGAAACTGTTCAAAGATGAAGCAAACAAAGGTCGATCTACCTCGTTCTAGTGGTGTGCAAGGGAGCCGGTCCGAAGCAGAATGTGTGTCAACCTGCTATTCCTAACTGGAGACTCTTGCCAATTACCTTCGATATTCTTGCGATTACTGATCCTCTTTGTTCTCTTGTCAAAGGCTGTCAATGATTATCAATGGAAGGGAAAAATCGCTCATAGAGAAAATTCATTCAATCTTAGGAGAAATTTTTGCCGACCCTTTGGTCTTTGTCAACTGGAGCATTTATAAGGTTAGGGTCAAGCAAAAGACACGGTTTAGATGACACGTGTCCTGAATTTGCAAAATGCCGTTGACTTGATGTAATGGCTATTGAAGCTGGGGGTGCCACACCACCTTACGCTCTAAAGTGTAACGCGACGTAAACTGCTCTTGTTGGAGCTTTGGCGACAGGTGGTTTCTTGATTACGCTACAATATGCTAGAGAGCTTTGATGCTTGTACTATGTCATTTCTGTCTATGCCTTTATTACGCTGCACCATACTAGATTACGCTGCACCACGCTAGATTACACTTCATAGTGCAATTCAGCGTAAAACAACACACTTGCAAAAGATCGAAGTGTTACTGAAGTTTTTGGGCATTTGCTGTCTTTGACGTTGTGGCGGATTGCTTTCTGACATTACGCTGTATTACGCCATGTTGCGTAATGTAGCGTAATATGCCAAAAAGCTAAGGTTCTCGAAACATAGATATTTTGCAAAGTCGAAAGCTTGCCGCTATGCACCCGATGTTTTGCACTGTCTTTTGGAATTCATTTTTGCTATACCACGCAGCGTGGTAGGACAAGCCTTTAATCTGAAAAGGAACTTGCTGTGCCGCGCCTTGTTACGACCCTTTGCCTAAATCACCAACTTTTTGCTGAACTGTTGAGGCCTTGAAATTTTCACGGTGTTTCAGATACTATAGTTGTTTATGATTGTTTGGTCTTATCCTTGTCTTTCCTAGAGTGATGGTTCTTGTAGGCCACATTGGCCATATCATTACTAGCCTGCACAACCTCTTCTATGTTCTTGATTTGCAAAAAGGCTTAGCGTAGTAATCAAAGTTCTAAATAATAAATCTTTGACTTGATGAAGTCATTAATGGCTCCCTTAAAGATATCCAAGAGGTGGGTCTAAGAGATAGACTAAGAGATCTCATTGAGTGTTGCATTCCATCTCTGAATGAACCTTTGAACAGGTTCAAGTGGCCCCTACCTCACTTTCATAAGTTGGTCCAAAGTCATATCAAGCTTCAAGTTGTATTTGAAGCGATTGACAAATAGGGCTATTAAGTCATCCAAGGAGGAGATAGAACCTCTAGGTAAGGTTCGGTACCAATCCAAAGTCTTTCCTTTCAAGGACATAAGAAAAATGCGTAGTATCATATGAGGCCATGCTTAGAATAGGTGGCATTCAAACTGAAAGGTAACATGGTGTGCATTAGGATCTTCTTCATCATTATATTTGATGAATTTTGGAATAGCCATGCCCACAAGTAAGGTTATATGAGGAATGTTAGGGCTAATGGGATCAACCTGGTAGAAGTCCATAACCCTTACTATTTTTGTTATGCTAGCCTCTAGTTTTTGCAGCTTCTCAATAAGGTCTTGAATCAGTTGGAAGGCTTGATCCAAACCTTGTGGAGCTCGAGGACTGCACTTGTTGTTGTTGGATGGCCAATGGTTGTGTAATAGGCAATGGTATAGACTAAAAAGGTCTTATAATTACCATTGTAAGAGGATTAAATATGGAAAATGAGATTTGTGGTAGGGCATGAGAAATAAAGAGGCTGGAAATAATGGGGGTCATGTGATATGCATGGAATTTGCATTCTATGAGAAGGACCATCCAAAACTATAACAAGTTGAGGGATGGAGGGAATTATCGATGGAGGTTGAGGTAGAGTAACAAAGGATGTTGAGGAAAATAGTGAAGTAAACAAGGAAGCGAGTTAGGAACTTGAGCTTGTGGAGGTCACAAGGGGAGTTTGGTTCACTACTGAAATGGAAGGCACAAAGTTGAACATGGTCACATTTGAGACAGATCCTTTGAAAAGATCCCCTATGAACGTATCTCACTTAAAATCAACTTTGAACTTGTCTTGATCCACTAGGTGGGATCCTAAACTAGCCTTTTCACTAATTTCACCATCCTCATCTTCACTTACCAACTGTGCCAACAAGTGCATGTAAAATTTAGATAATTCGATGTGGTCATATGAGGAAAGGATGTATTCCTTCCCATCTTTGCAGGTTAATTCATAGTGGTGCTTAGAGTCAAAATCTTTGCGTGGGATGTGCAAACCCACTTAGAGTTTCACACATATATACCTATAGTACTATTTGTTAATGTTTACATGCATCAGGCTAAGTCCTAACCACTTAAGGAACTCCCTACACTCTACTATGGCTATGTCCTTAGGATCATATAGATGTGCAAATTCTCGGTTTGAGGCCATGAAAATGATGTTGCATAGTAGAATGGTAGAAGCAAAAGGCATAAGATGAGATAAACCACCTAATTGGTTAAGGTGATAAAGGTTTTTTTAGGGTTTTAATGTTCTACATGATGGATTTTGAGAAAGCCCAACACACTTTAAAAAGTTGGTGGAGAATAACATTGATTATGAGATCACATGATGGTTTTCTCAACTTACATGATGGGTTTATCAACCCACACGATGGGTTTTTAGCCCACATGATGGATTTTCAAACCACATGATGGGTTTTTAGCCAACATGATGGGCTTTCAAGAAAATCCAAAATAGACTTCAATGTTGTAAACAAAGGTGAACACAAGGCCACATGATGGATCTTCCATCCACACAAGGGCTTTTCAGCCCACATGATGGGTTTTTAGCCCACACGATGAACTTCCAGGGAAATCCAAAATGAACTTCAACACTGCAAATGAAGATGAATAAAAGGCCACATGATGGATTTTCCATCCAAATGATGAGTTTTTAACCCACGTGATGGATTTTCAACCCACACAATGGGCTTTCAAGAAAACCCAAGGTGGATGCTAAAGTTACAAATGAAGGTGAATGGAGGGCCACACAATGGATTTTTGGCCCACACAATGGACTTTTGGGAAAACCTAAAATAAACTTCCATTGAACAAGATGAGTTTGTAGGTCATAGAATAACACTAGAAGAGGATGTTCACAATATATTTTAGCAAAGAAGTTGGGAAAAGGCCCTCCTTCTTGTGCTAGAAACTATAGTGATGGAAAATTTTGGTGTTGGAAAACTGAAAGATGTTAGTACAAAATAGTTCAACTCATGTATCCACAAGCCTTGGAAAGGATCCAAAGTGTCCTAGATGGTCTTGTTGATCACCCAAAGACTTGGAAAGTTTGTTACTAATTTTTTTTAAATGCAAGTAAAAAACCATGGTAAAAGTTCTTAAAACAAGATTACAACATTGAATACAAGGATAAATGGAATAAGAGAATAATAGGCTAAACAAGAATAGTGATAAATCTTATTTTAAATAGTAAATGTTAACAAGTATGAAAATGAGGGATTTGAGAGTATAGATCAAGGCTTAAAAGTATGAGAAAATTACTATATCTATTGAAATATGGTGTAGCTAGTAGAGTGTGTTCTACGTGGAACCTATATGTTCTTCCCAACTTGACCTATAACTCTCCCGATCAGCACTGTATGGTGTTGCCAATATGTTGCTAAAATCCACTTCCAAAGCTTTGCCAAGTGATTACTACAAAAATTACCTTCCCAAAAGTCCTAAATGTGATCTTGGATATAGCATTTGTAGATTTTGAATCTGTAACCCTCACATTTGTTACAATTTCTAATGTTACGAATGGCTTCCTGGTGAAAGTGTAGTATGTAGACTAAAGGTCCAGATCTCACATGCTAGGCTCACATACTTGCCATCGTGTGAAGCTACATCACCCATCATGTGAAGCTACCCTAGTCCCACATGTTGACCTCACACACTGCCCATTGTGTGGAGCTACCCAGGTCTCACACATTGCCCATCATGTGGAGCTACATCACCCATCATGTGGAGCTGCCTAGGTTCCACATGCTAGCCTCACACATTGCCCATTGTGTGGAGCTACATCACCCATCATGTGAAGCTGCCTAGGTTCCACACACTACCCATCGTATGGGGTTGAGATGCCCATTGTATGAGGAAAAATGCCAAATTTTCATAGCCTATGGAGCCTCTTTAGCTTCCACAAGTTGGACTACATAGAATTTGCAGCTTGTGGAACATTCTTTGTCCTTACACAAGTTAGAGTACATGACACTTATTGCCTATGAGGCATTTTTGACCTTCATAAGCCTAGATGCATGGGATTTGTAGCTTGTGGGCTATAAATCTTATTTTTACATTAAGAAATCCCTTGGAACTATTGGTACAAGGCCATAATAGAGGGTCTTTGGAAAAATAGGGCAATTGTATTTGGCTTTATTTTCAACAATATACAATGGAAATTTGAGCTATGGGCCTTTACATCGCAACATGAAGTTTTCCATAAGGTGTTTCAAGCTTCAAGTTGGTCTCTACACATCTTTGAAGTACTTGCTCAAGATGATCCAAGGCTTACTCAAATGTAGCCTCATAAGTAGAGAATTCATCAATGAAGACTTCTATCTCACTACTAATATATTTTTAAAAGATGTTGAGGACCAAACATTGGAATGTAGCAAGGGCATTGCACAGGCCAAAGGGCATCTTCCTATATGCAAAAGTCCTCCAAGGACTTGTAATTGTAATTTTGGCTTGGTCCTCTCATGCTATCTGGATTTGGTTATTGTAACTATAGTCATCTAGGAAGTTGTAATAGCAATGCCCTGCTATATCCAACACGTGGTCACGCAATGGCAATGGAAAGTGATCTTTATAAGTTACCATGTTCAATAGTTGAAAGTCTATGCACACTCTTCATTTTCCTCCTTTCTTTAAAATAATAATAAATGGGCTAACCCATTCACTATCTATAATCAGGTTGATGAACCCAACCTTGAGAAGTTCTTCAATCTCCTCTTTGATAACCTACTTCAATTTGGGATTCAACCTACATTGTTACCATTTTGGCTTGATGGAGGGGTTTGTATAAATATGGTGTTGGCATATTCATGGATCGATTCCTATAAGCTCATGATATGACCAAGCAAAGTTTTTTGGTCATTTGTTCACCACCTTCAACAATTTTTATTTTCTTTCAAGAGCAAGTCTGGCATTGATGATCATTGACTTGTCATTATTGAGAAAAGCATATTCCATACCTACCAATAAAGCCTTTAGTTCATGGGACTCTTGCTTGAAGTTATCAGGGATCTCCAACTCTCCCCAATCTATTTTTCTTTGAGTGTTGGAGAGTTGGTGATGGAGTTGCTTCATTTTATCCATGCTTTCAATATAAGTGTTGGTGAGGCTCTTAGATGATTCCATGCACATGGTAGATTTAGTCTAATCATCTATTATTAGCCATTGGGTACCTTCTTGTTTTTTGGTTGTTGCATACATGCACCTTTGAATCATTGTTTTTTAGCACATTGATTGCATGCTTTAAGAGATGTGTCTTTGATGGTCTATAGTTTCTACATGCAATGGCACCTTGTGTCACTATATGTGATGCATAGAACTCTCTTCTTCTCAACTTTACCAAATTTATTTTTCTTGGAAATTTCCAAGGAAAGATCTTGGATTCCCATCCTAGCATCTATCATACTTAGTCATGTCCTTCTCATGATTATAGTAAAGTTCCCTTTGCAATTTTCCACATGGATCATAAGAAAATCAATAGGATAGGATCATCCATAGATAGTGGTCACAATGTCCTCCACTAGCCCTAGAGGAACAATGATGAATTGATTTGCTAACTCATATCTAATGTCGCTCTTTTTCAAAGGAGGCAAATTCTAAGCCTTGTACATTTCTTGGTAATTCAAGTTGACTTCGAAACCTAAATCCAAAAGATCCTTTCATGGTTTGTTTCTTGTGATCTATAAGTAAATGAGGGGACTCCTAAGATCAAATCATTTCCTACAAAGGTAGCTAACTTTTATTTAATCTGTGATTGCATGGGTCAACATGACACTGTGGATTTGGGGAGATGTTTGGTTTCAAGGAAGCTTGATAGAATTTCTAGAGGTAGAGATAGCAAGGTTAGTAACCATGGGTGTTTACAAGGGCTTTGGGGGCTACTAGTTCTGAAGAATGACCTCTTATGAGGCTTTAGTTCAAGATCACTCGAATGGATATCCAATAATGAGTGGTTGAGGTATCCCTACTTCCAACCATATGAATCACGAAGTGCTCACGCATGATCCAGTTGAATTGCATGGACTTTCTACTTTCTAGTACACTAGTTCTCTAGGAAGTAAACTTTACATTGAGGATGTTCATTGTCTTCCCAATTACACTTGTGATGCACATGATATGGTTTAAGTGTAATCGAGGCATATGATTTTTATTTTTTTGTGTTTTATGTTCTTTGGTGCTTAAAGTAGAGAGATGAAGTAATTTAATAACTAATTTGATTTAACTAATTAACTAATCTCTAACTAGTCCTAACATAAGCATCTGGTCCCACTTTCTGTACACATCTTGAACCCACATATCCATTGTTGGGTTACTAAGTGCTATGCTACTAGGTGAACCAAGCAATGATGTTGTTAGGATTACTGGGCAAAGACATGTTTATGTCAAAGTGGTTGTACTTATGTGTTTAATCTATTTAGCTTATCTCTTTTGATTACTTAATTATCTTAATTATAAGAAAACATTGAATAAATAATTGAAAACATTAAATGCATGAATGAAACATTTAAACTATCCAAAATACTACAACGTTTGATCAGAAAGCTTATCTATATTATCAAACACACTATCGTGTTAAGGTATAAAAGTGCTCAAAGAAATATTTGTACACTTAATGACTCCTACTGTAGGCATTTAGGAAAATAGTCTAACTTTCAAATGTAAACACTACAAGAGCTTCACTACACTATGACTGATTGATGCCTAAATACGGTAGGTTGGCATGTATTTATAGGTAAGAAAAAATCCTACATCGATGAGGCCACATCAATGCATGAAATGATGCATCGATGGATCCTAGTTGACGAGGCCTCATCAACATGGCCAATCCATGATTCATCATACCCCCACAATTGAATGAAAACTCATCCTTTGGTTCTTTACAAAATTGGGAACATATGGGATTATTGACTAGCACATGACTCAACAAAACTACATGAAAAAATTGAATGCCCAAGTGTATGGATCAACAAAATTAAAAATTGGGATGTTCATGACATAAAATTGGACACCAAACAAAAATCATACAACATATCCTCTAATGGCATGAAGACTATTTGAAAAGATCACATGGTCCTAAGCAGTAGAGGCTCTTAAGGCTAAAAAAAAACCTTCTCCAGCTTCAGGTACATGTGATGGTTGAGGTCGTTGTGGTTTTCCAGCTACTACTACAACTTCTAGCAAGAGCCAAAAAGCATCCAGCAATGCTTTCATTTTCTCCTCCTTACTCCTGGGATCATGCATGGTCCACGTAGCTTCACCAGTGTGGGTCAAAAAGGGCACATTCCAAGGACAAGGAATTGCTAAGAATAGCTCCTTTGCATTGATGAACAAGGGAACAAATTGTTTATGTTCGATATCGAATGCCCTGACTATGTTTTGCAGCTCTTGGTAATCACTCATTCTCCTAGCCAAGTTCTCAGCAGTTGATCGATGATCAGTGAATCATGCCTTGAGAATTTTGAGTTTAGCATTTATCATCTCAAGATTTTTCTTGGTGTCCTTGTGATGCTTGAACTAGGCCTCATACAACAAGTATGAGCTAACCACCTACTTTTCAAGTTTTGACCATAGTCATCTAGTAGTCAGCATCACCAAGTTTGCATATCAAAGATTAGCTAGTTCCATGTACTTTATCATTTCTTCAATTTTCAATTTGCAACTCCTTCAAGTGGATCTCCACTTTATTGTAGGCATCTATCCCATCAATGATGAGCTTCCACACCTCTCTTTCTTACTGGAGTTTTTGGAGGGCTTTATTTACTTTTGCCTTAGCCACTTGAATATGTTTCTCATTTACTTCTTTCTGCAAGCCAACCTGGTCATGATAATGATTCTTAACTCTCTCAAATTTGAGAGCCTTATTTTTCCAAACGACAATCTCAATAGTAGATTTCTAGTGTAAGGCATGAACTTTTATTATAGACAGATTATGATTTTCTTTAGTTAATTTTCTCAATTCTATGTTCACCCTAGCGAGCTGCTCCTGATGTTGATGAATGAATCCCTACATCTATTATTTTTGTGCATCAACATTTCACATGCAATAATTTTTTGTAGTCAGTGTTTCATTTTCCTAGCACATATGAACCAAGTCCTTTTGAACTGAGTAAGTTTTCACTTCTGCTATAGACTGTTTGAAAATGGCTATTACAATTCCCTTCTCAGCTTGTTTTAATTATTCTTGAAGCTCTTGGAAAGATTCATCTCTAATTGTTGTAGGGTTGAGGAGTGAAGGGTTAGTAAAGTGGGCATGTAATTCAGCAACTTTTGTGGTCAAGCATTGGTTTTGTGCTTGAGCCATTTCAAGTTTCCCTTCAAGAATGATACATTTTCCCTTTGCCTCGAGCAGCTCCAAATGGGTTGCAGTAATGTTTTCCGAAAAGTTAAAAATGTCCAAAATCAATTGCCTAGTCCCCACCAATTAGTCTAGCAAGTCTTCATGCTAAGCTACACCCAATCTTCCACTGAAAATTTCTACAGACCTCTGCACATCTCGAAGTGTAGATACATGTGGTACAACTGCCACAAGTGTGTTAAGTGCTTTTGTAATTCGGTCAGCAACCATTTCAACATCTTTCTCCTACCCTTAGTGCTACATCACCAATATAGTTGTTGCCTCACCCTCCTCCAAGTGCAGTGAAAAAGAGGTAGCATTCCTGAAAATTTCTAGGAAAAAATGGTGTTGAGATAGAGACATCATCACCTCTCTAGCATTAGAATTCAATCTCATATGCAACTATGTTCATTATGCTAAGAATATTGGGTCTCCTCCCTCCATTTGACTAATTGTTCAAGCCACCTCATTAAGGTGACTCATCACAAGTTGATATACAAATGGATCTCCACCACTTGTTCCTATTCATTGCTCCTATTCATGCAAGAGTTGTTCTTAGATTTTGTGCAAGGGCTAAATGACTACATAGACCTCCAGTGTTATTTCTTGAATGGATGGTGGAGGAGGCAGCTGCTGCTCCCCTTCTTTAGACATAGCAGGTGTCTTTTCCTTCATCATTTCAAACCAAGAGGTCATAGGAGTATGCTTGATCATGTCATTGGCATAGCAAATTATCTTTATGCTACTACAAAGTTTTCTAATGAGGCATGGGAAAGATAGGGTTTTCCTTCCACATTCATTTTCTTTGAAATGCTTTTCAATCTCTAAATAGATCAATTAAGGAAGGTTCTCTGAAAATATCGTGCTTAGAGCAGCACACGCTCGGGCAAAGAAGGTGGTTACCTTATTAGGCCTCACCGTCAAATTGAGGTGATAGGCTACTATCTTAAAATATACATGTTCTACTAGTGTGAGCGTGCCAAACTCCTTATGGTCAACCCTGTAACACCACTGGGTCCACTCCTTTTTGGTCTCTGGGTTAGCTTGTGTAGACAACTCTACCAGTTATGTTCCAGAATCAAGCAATCCAAGAGCCTATGTGATAGCGTTAACATAGTAGGACACTTGAATGTCCTTAATTTTCACCATGGATCCTACCCTTCTATTATTCCAAAAGAGGTATGTCTCTCCCATGTACCACTTCCCACTAGAAGTGATTATTGGCCACATGGGAGAGGTTTGCAATTATGTCTTCACCTTTGCTGAAGAATGCTTTAAGAATGGTCCAAAGTTTAGTTCTTGGAGAACTAAGCAATGAACATTACAAGAGCTGATTGTGCCAAGGCAGGCTTTTGTTAATGTGACTTCATATCTAGGTAGATGCCCTAGTGCCTCTCCTCGTTATGATTGTTCTATTGCAACCTCTTCTTTGGGAATCTATCTAAATGATTCCACTTTAGCCTCCTCCGGAAGAGATCCCATTGCATGGGTTTCTTCTCACTAATCTTGGGCTTGTTCTTGTTGGCCCCTTCTAGTTCTAGGTTGTTTCTCCCTTGGTTATGATGGTCCTTCCTCCTATGGTCATTTTAGTCTTGGCGCCATCTGTAATCACAACATGATCTCAAGTTAACAATTATTATGTAACGTAAAACAATTGGAATACCTTATCTCCTTGGGAAAGTGACACTTGGTTAAGTTGTGATTATGGCTAATTTGATCAATTTTAATCATTATTTTATTTGTGTTTTAATGTTAATAAGTCATACCAGAGGGTGTTAAAAGGGTTAACTCTCAAAAATTGATGGTTTCATATCATTATACTCATTAACCCTTAGGGAAGTTAGAAAAATTCTCAAAATATTTCATTGAAAACCTTAAGCTTTGGAGTGCAACCCCCAAGACTAAGAGCTTACCTCTAGAAGCTATAGAATTGAAGAATAAAGTGATTTGGATAAACGATTGGAAAGTTATGGGCTTTGGAAGGTTTTTGGCTTTGAAAAATGGCAAAAACTCCCCTCTTATTATGAAGTAAATGACAAAAAATTGTAGAATGTTTGGCACTATTGATAGAATTTTTGCATTGTGTTGACAGGGCCCAATCAATGGGGTCAGCTATGTCAACTAGGCCTAGTCAACATGGTTGTTGACCATCATTGACTTTGGTCAAACTTTTAAAATACAAGGAGTTTTTGAGTGAAATTGGAGTCAAATGGAAGCCTAAAAAGCCACAAACATGATAAAAATAGTAGAAGAAGTTGTTGGATCTCAAAAAAATTAAGAAAATATTTGGAGAATGAAGTTTTATAAAGGTATTAAGGAGCACAAAGCTAGATGTACAATGGGGCACATCAAAGATAGGATTGCAACAATGTCTAAGGTAAGGAACTTAACTATCTAAACCAAGAGATATGCAAGTCGGTCCTCCCCATAGCAAGCACATGTTCTTTTTTCCCTTAAATAACCTTAACTAAGGAGTCCATGGATCCCATAGTCAATTTAATGATCCTAAAAAGCCAAGGACCAACCCATAAGAATCTATCAGAGAATTCCAACATGTCAAACTAAAACATCAAGCATAACATAGAAACCAATAGTGAGGTGAGTTATGGACAGTATAAATGGATGACTAAGATGGTGGGATGGAGTCGTGAATGGAGGTCATAAGAGGTCTCTTGTGGAGTTTATGTTTAAAATGAGTCAAGAAAATCCATCCTAGTCCAAACCAAAACCAACCTCTTTCAGTGACTTCACATCAACACTCCAAGACTGATCCACCCCCCTTAAGATACAAGAGTGCTCTATAAAATAATCACTACTCCATAAAGAGAAGAAAAGAAAATTAGGAAGTGAGAGAGGGCCTTAGTTAGAGGGGATCTTCAAGCATGGGCAACATGTCAGTCTAGTCCCATAACCAATGCTTGTAGTCCATTTATTTTTCTAAGGAGTGTGCTTTGAATTCCAATCATGTTTTTTTTCTTGAGATGGAAACCACACCATGCAAAGACTTCATTTGACTTATTTTTATTAGATGACATGGAATGGTATGAAGCCAATGAAAACACTCAAGCATCTAAGTAGAAAAGTACAAAGACTAATGAGTGCCCTTTAAGTCACACCATGTACAAACCTTTGAATCCTTCCCAATTCTAGAAACTACCAAGGTCATCAAGTAATTAAAAGTTTGTTTAATGCAAAGGGACCCCAAATTTCCAAAACAAGGAAAACCATAGAGTTTGTGAATGGGTGGATGTCATGGACTCACTCCTTATTCCATGAAAAATACACCATGTCTTAGCCATCAAACATCAGAATTTAAAAATAGAAACCAGACATTAATAATCACAACATTAAGGATAAACAACCATTAGTAAATAGCAACATTGGCATTGCGTCCTGCAGTAATAAAGCAATTTTATTAGCAAAAATAGTGGAAAGTCACACAAAAATAAAATAAAGTGAAATATATAAGAAAGTATAAAATATTCAAGAAAGATGAAACATACTAATGAAGTTGTAAAACAAAAATCGAGAAAATGGGTAAAAATTAATAAAGTGTAAAAACACAAATTTGCAAAAAAAAAAAAAAGGTGAAAAATAGAGGATCCATGTGGATGGTCAGCATGGATGGCATCTCCCTCATGACTGTGTTAAAGGGAAGAGATGTAGAATATAGAGCATGGTTGTCCATCCGATGAGGTATTTGTTGCACTAGTTTATTTGGGCTCATGGAAAAGCCTCACTTGTTGGATGTTGACCAACTACTTTTTATTTGGGCTTTCAGGTTTGTAGATTAACATGGCCCTAAAGAGAAAGGTTTCGTCAATTATATAAGGTCCCTTCCACAACGTTGGGAACTTTGTTTTCTAGGATACATGTGTGGGGTTCCAATAGAAAACCTTATCTCTAGGTTGAAATTTTACTTTCTGGATTCTTAGGTCATGTCATTGTTTGTTGAATGGCTTATGCACTTCATTCAAAGATAAGGCTACTAATTGACTTTCTTCTAGCACATTGAGGTTGATTAGTCTTTCTTTTTGTGCTAGACTTAGGTCAAGATTCAGTTCGTAGGATGTTGAGAGTGTACAGAGCTCAGATTGAGTCGAAAGCATTAGAAGTTTTCCATACACTAACTCATAGGGAGAGCAGATAATAGGGAGCTTTCATGTTGAGCAGTAGACCCAAAGGGCATTGTTGACTTTTGTGCTCCAATCTCTCCTATATTTGCTAATAGTTCATGTCAAAATCTTTGTAATCTCCTTGTTAGTTACCTTTGCTTGACCGTTGGCTTGGGGGTGATAGGATGTTGTTAATTTATGTTCAACCCCCAAGAATTACATCAATTTTTGAAAAGTGGCACCTATAAAATGGATTCCATTGTCAGAAATTAGTGCATGTGGCATCGCAAACCTATTTACAATATGTTGTTGTACAAATCAAGTAGCGGTGGATGATGTACAATCGGTAGTAGCTACTAGTTCTACTTGTTTGATGCATTAGTTGACTACAACAATTATGTATGCCTTTTTGTTGAACATGGGTGTGATGGGACCCATGAAATCATCAGAGGGCTCCAATGGTTGAATCCACTATTGAGGACCCTCCATTCATGTAGTCATCCCACCATCTCATTGATAGCATTCACAAGATCAAAAAAATTAGTGGACATCCCTGAAGATTGTAGGCCAATAGTATCATGCTATCATGATTTTTATGGCCATGCATCTCCTTTCATATTGGCCTCTGCAAGGGTCTTTGTGAGCATCCTGGAGAACGCATAGTTGATCTACATCAAGGACACACTAACAAACTAAGCCATCGATGCACACCTTGTAAAGGTGTCCATTGATTTCCATGAAGTACTTTTCCTGATGAAGAAACTATTATTTCTTCTTATGGTCTAGATCTTGTAGCATCTCCTAAGTAAGAAGGTAAGTGAGGATGTTGTCATACCATTTTGATTCAATGGTCACCTGGTCATTTATTTCTCTTGTAAAGAGGAGTTCATCTAGAAATTGATTATAGAGTGGACTCTCATCCTCTTTACTATCCCATCTTAACTGAGAGAGGTGATTGGCAACCACATTATTAGTCCCTTTCTAATCTACCATTGTGAGATCGAATTCTTGTAAGATCACGAGCCACCATATGATACTAGGGCTCACCATTGGCTTATTCATTAGGAACCGGATGGCACTATGATCTATGTGCACAAACACTTTATAGCCAAGCCAATAGTGCCTGAACTTTTTGAGAGCATACACCATTATCATTAGTTCTTTCTCAGTTGTGGTGTAATTTAATTATGCACCCATAATGCTTCGACTTGCGCAATGGATATAATATGGATGCTTCTTATCATCCAACTATGTAAGCACGGCTCCAAAGGCATAATTAGATGCATCCATCATTACATGAAATGGTCTGGAGCAATCTGGTGCCCATAGAATTGGATTTTTCATGAGTTTTTTCTTTAGTAGTTGGAATGCATGTTCATACTCCTTAGTCTAGATGAACGAAGCATCTTTCTTTATAAGCTTAACCAATAACTTTGAAATCTTAGAGAAATTCTCAATGAACCATCGGTAGTAGCTAATGTGTCCAAGGAATGATCGAATGTCTTTAACTATCTTTAGTTGGTGTGTGATTCCTTGGATGACCCTTATCTTTTTAGGGTCTACTTCAACCCCTTCTTGCGAAATTTGGTACCCAGGTACTATGCCCTCATGGACCATTAAATGGGTTTTTTTCCAATTGAGCCTAAGGTTTGTTTTAACACGTCTTTTTAGTACCTAGTCAATGCGATCCAAGGCTTGCTCAAATGTAGCCCCATAGGTAGAGAAGTCATCCATAAAGACCTCTACCCTACTAGTAATCTGTTATTGAAAAATGCTAAGGACTAAGTGTTGAAATGTTGTAGGGGCATTGCATAGACTGAACAACATCTGATAATA
Organism: Gnetum montanum; assembly: GCA_015680685.1. Taxonomy (NCBI): domain Eukaryota; kingdom Viridiplantae; phylum Streptophyta; class Gnetopsida; order Gnetales; family Gnetaceae; genus Gnetum; species Gnetum montanum. The sequence continues at coordinate 354,183 of MNCI01001087.1, forward strand.
TGTAAAAGTCTCCCAAAGCCTCGTGAATGTTGTTTTGGCCTAATCTTCTAGCACAATCTGGATTTGGTTATAGCTACTATAACCATCTAAGAAGCTATAATAATAATGCCCAGATATGATATCCAACACTTGGTCCCCAGATGACAATGGAAAATGATCTTTAAATGTTGCCATATTTAATAACCTAAAGTCAATGCAAACCTACCACTTTCCACCTTTCTTTGGCACAATTACAAGTGAGCTAAGCCACTTCCTATCTACAATGGGATAGATGGACCCCACCTTGAGGAGTTGTTCGATTTCCTCTTTGACAATCTACTTCAACTTGGGATTCAACCACCGCTGCAGCTGCCTTCTTGGTTTCATGGCTGAGTTAGTGTAGATACGATGCTTGCATATCCTTGGATTAATTCCAGTTAGTTTGGGATATGACCAAGTAAAGGTTGTTGGCCATTTGTTGACCACACACAACAACTTGTCTTTTTGTTCAGGAACAAGATTTGCATTAATTATAACTAGCTTGTAATTGTTTAAAAATGCATACTCCATGCCAACTAGTAGAGTTTTTAACTCTAGGGGCTCCTACTTAAAATTTTTTAAAGATTTCCAATCCTTCCCAACAAGTATCATCATCTTTATCATGAGAGAGTTTGTGATGAACTTGCTCAGGTGCATCCATGCATTCAACATAGGCACATGTTAGGCTCTCAAAAGGTTCCATGCATAGTGTGCTACTATCAGAGTTAATTGTCAACCACTATGTGCCCTCCTGCTTTATTGCTACTACGTACAGGAACCTTTGGATATTAGTTTCATGTGCACACTAATTGCATGCTTTGATGAATGTACTTTAATGGACCATATTTTCTGCACATAATTACACCCATTATTGTTGTATGCAACGCATGGAACACAATTCTTCTTTAGCCATCCAAAGTCATTCTCCTTGGAGATTTCCAAGGAGAGGTCCCTTATGTCCATTCATGCATCAACCATGCTTAACCATGCACATCCCATAATGATGGGGAAGTCACCATTACAAGTTTCTACCTTGATCACCAGGAAATTGGCAAGATAGGACCACCCACAAACTATAGTCATAATGTCCTCCACTAATTCCAAAGGGATAGTGATTGACTAGTCTACCAATTCCAAAAAGATGTTGCTCTTCTTAAGAGGTGGTAGGTTCCAGGCTTTGTAGATGTCATGGGAGATGAGATTAACACTGGAACTAGAATTAAGAAGAGCCTTACATTACTCATGTCCAGCAATCTATAAGTAAATAAGAGTTCCTGGGTCAAATCTTTTCATGGGAAGGTTGCTAGTCTTGATCCAATCAAAAACAACATGAGTTAAGATCACAGTGTGGATCTAAGGTGGCATTTGGTTTTAGGGTTCTTGAATGTGTTTGATGCATAGGATGAGGATGTTGGAGATACAAGGCAACCAACCATATTAGGTTATGAGGGTTTGGGAGGACTACTGGGTCGAAAAAATGGTTGTTTCTTGAATCGATTATCTGAACCACTTAGCTAGAAGGCTAGTTGTAAATGTATAGCCCTCATAGCATTTCGTTGCTATGGATGTGGGGGAATTTCATCCTGCATGGATGGAGCAGTAGGTAACTAAGTTGAGGGTGGAGGGATGTATGTAGATGGATGTGGAGGGTGGTATGGATATGGGTGCTTCCCTCAAATGGATGATGAATGAGTTTGGTGGTACTCTGGAGGGTAATAGTGATGCTAGAATGAGGTATGGCTTGCAAAGCTTCATGTAGAAATAGGTTGCTAAACATAGTACCCATATGGATTTGGTTTCTTGTAAGGGTACTACTATTTTGGCGGTGGCATTCCCCACAATTGTGGTTGGTGCCACTATTGGTATTGCTCATATGGTTGTGATGGAGCTCCATTTGGATAGTAAGGTTATTATTGCTAGTGGAACCGCCTTGGATTGCCTTGAGGGTAAGGTAATCATTTGGGTGCTTACCTCTTTGCTAGTTGTAGATTCAACATGTACATCCCAGACTCTTGTAAGTGTGACACCAAAGGACAACATCCCTTAGGATGATCATATTTGTAACAACAGAAAACGTCGGCAGCTGGAAATACCAAACGAGGTTCCGTGTATACAGTTTTAACCACGGATCCGCGCGAGGGCTGAGCTAAAAAAAAAACGAATCCGCGGTGCCCTAAACAGTCTTGTCGATCAGACAAGGACTTACAGATCAGTAAAACGATGAAGATTACGGATCTTTGCGTGCTTCGATTTGATTCAAGGGATCGTGAAATGGGAGGAAAACAACGTGGATGGATCGCTACGATGATAACGTCAAACACGCCGAAGAGATGCTAATCAGGAGAGAAACGCATGATTTTCAAAGATCTATGTTTCGATTTTTGAAAGAATGTATGCTTTGTATGTCACGTTACAATGGGAGAGACCCCCAATAACTTGATGCAAAAATGAGCACAAAACAACAAGGAAACTGTCCAGACAGAAGTCCGATCTACCTCGTAGGCCAAAGCTGGGATGCAAGGAAGGTCAAGCTCTGACGTCTGCCGATCAACTGTTTTTGATCGGTAGAACCTGCAAACTGGGCGAGACGATCTCACAATCCTTGTTCTGCTTCTTTGCTTCGAGTAGGTTCTGCTCGGGGCAGCAATCGCTAATGGAGAAAGTCGTATCTTCCCCCAAAGGAATGATCTCTCTTGTAGCTGAGGCTCAAGCGCACTGTGCTCTGTTCTTGCCGAAGGATGGTGCTGTCGACAGTTGCCAAAAGGTTTCTCTTTGTTTCTCTGCTCAAGGTGATAAGTGCTTCCCTGCTCAGAAAATGCTCTTGCCCTTTTGATTTTCTGCCCTTGTATCTTTGTCAACTGGTCTATTTAGAGGCTACAGGGTCCCATAAAAAGGCGCAACCCTGATGACGTTGGTCCCGGATATTTCGGGTTATGTTGACATGACCATTTTAAGTCAGACTGTGACTACGCACAATACGCTCGTTTGCGTGTTGTGCGTGTGAAGAGCAGGTACATGTTGAGCGTGTTTCAATTGCTTTCAGGCTATATTACACTCATTCACGTTGTGTTGCGTGTATGAGCGTAATCCGGTATAAAAATAATAGGCTCAAAATTGTCTTACGCTCACTACGCAGCTGCACGTAACGAAGCGTAAACAATGTCTAATTTATGCTCAATACGCAGCCGCGCGTAACGAAGCGTAAATAATGTCTAGCCTTAGTGATGAAATACGCAATGGTACGCACCGCCGCGTAACGAGCGTAAAGACAAGTTATCCATACGCCACGAGAAAAAGTGTCGAACTGTTGTGCCTCTCTAGACTCTGCCTTTGACTATTTTGGAGCTTATTACACTCATTACGTTGCCGTGCGTAATAGAGCGTAAACTTGTCCTTGAACAAAGCTGATGCGCGCTGTCGCTTGAATTGCGAACCTTTGCTTGATGCCGACTCGTAATTTTCGCGGTGTTTCAATGGCCCCTCTTTGTTGACGGTTGGAGGGCTTACCCGAAAGACGTCAACAAAGAATACGAAACTCCGGATTGATAGAAGCAAGAACAGCGTCCATCCATGGCTTCTCAAGTGTTGCCCTATCAACATGGAAGAGCAAAGCCAGAAGGTATGGGAGATAGAGGGATATAGCTGGAAATAGGTTCGGGGAAGATGCCAAATGAGTTATGATGGTAGGGACATGAAATACGCTCGTACGCACAGAAATGTACGCTCATTTATGTCAACAGGAATGCTTTCAGACGAGGGTAGCGCATCAATCTGAGATCTCTCTGTTACTAATTATAGCAGGAATGCATGCAAAAGGAGCGTGGCGCGTCACTTCTGCGATATCTCTGCTAGTGTGAGTGCGGAAAATGAATACTTTCGTATATAGCTTTTGCGTATGGGAAGCGGGTGGTGGGGATGAAGGGAAACAAGAGCTAAGGGTAGGATTTGTGAGCGGTAGAGGTATGCAGATCTAAATGGTCAGGCAAACCCAAGCAGCCTTTTCAACACGCTGTTGTACTTCACCGCTCAGATGGACGCACTTTTGGACGACATTCTCCAAGGCAAGTAACCTGCAACCACAAAAGAAAGCAGAGGACACCATTGCTCATGCGAACAAGAGGCGAGGTTGTTGAAACAAACGCCGTTTGATGTGAGATAGAGTGATCGAGTTGTAAAGAAGGAGCCGGAGCATGCGGGCGGAGCCGCCAATCCTGACGATTGGCCCAGCATATCTTCGCCAAGAGGCATCAGACACAGTGCACCTAACTGGTTGTATAAGGAACCAGCCAGATGAATTTGCGAAGCTGGCGTCCGATAGCGATGATTGGCGGAGGTTCCCGAGGCCGTTGTCGACGAGGATTTCGTCGGGGCTCCGGCAGGCGAGGCTAAACTCTCAGAGGTACTACCACTGCGGCGGGTGCGGCGGCGACATCTCTGAGGGATCAGTAAGATGCCTCTTAGCTTATCCGAGGAGTCAGTAGGATGCCAGTGGGGTGGCGACGCTGGGACTGTCCCAGTATCCCATCCCGTTGGTTGTGCAGCTGTACAGAGATGATCACGCTCACTTGATTTACATGGTAGCAGTCTGTACATCCCAGTTTTAAGTCCCGGTAGACTGCTGTTACTGGTTTTAAGTCTCAGCAGACCATGGTCCCAGTTTAAACTCTGGGCAGACCGAGAAGTGCTAGTTTTACGTCGTAGCGGACGATTACAACTTGCCAGTTTAGCGTTGTGGCGGACGCATGTAAGGCATGCCAGTTTTACGTCGTAAAGGAAGCCTGGTGCCAGTTTTACGTCATAGTGGACGAGTACTGCCATACCTGCTGTCAATATCGTAGATGCTGCTAGATGTAGTACCGCTTCAAGTACACATGATTTATAGGGTTTGCTAAGTCGTTGCCGTCAGCGTCTGCTAACTTGAATGCTCCGTTACTGTACACGTCGATCACCAAGAAAGGGCCTTCCCAGTTTGCAGAGAACTTGCCTACTGGTTCACGCACAGCCTTGAGAACAAGATCTCCTTTCTTGATCGGGCGTTATTGAAGGTTGTGGCGATGTTTATGTCGCTGTTTGTCTTGATATCTTTCAATCGTGTCAAGAGCCTGTATCCGCTTCTCTTCCATTGAATCCAAATCTGCGATTCAAGACTCGGTGTGTTGAGCCTCATTTATAATCGCGAAGAGGACCATTCTCAGAGAAGGGATTTGCAACTCGAGAGGCAGCACTGCTTCAGACCCGTAAACCAGGCTATAGGGCGTACTACCCGTAGCTGTCCTACACGTAGTACGATATGCCCATAGCACATAGAGGATCTGTTCGTGCCACCGCCTTTTATTGCTGTCAAGCATTTTCTTGAGCAGATTGATGATTACTTTGTTCGTTGCTTCAGCTTGACCATTCGCTTGCGGGTAATAAGGGGAAGAAAAAGATTGTCTAATGCCCAGGTTATCAGAGAAGGATTTGGTTTCCGTGCTACTAAACTGTGGCCCATTGTCGGTCACAATAGTTATCGGGAGACCAAACCTGGTTACTATATTGTCTAGGATAAAATGGCAAATCTGCTGAGAAGTGATCTTCCGTAGGGGAACAGTCTCTACCCACTTTGTGAAATACTCAGTAGTGGTAATGATGAAGCTATGGCCTGCGGAAGACTTCAGCGTGATGGGGCCTATGATGTTTAGTCCCCATCGCTGAAATGGCCATGTTATCTGCGTTGTATGTAATTCTGTGGGTGACACGTGTATAAGATTTGCGTGACGCTGACACGTGTCGTAGGTTTTAACCTTTGTCAAGCAATCTTTTTCCATGCGTGGCCAGTAGTATCCTAAGCGAAGGATTTTTAGGGCCATAGCCCGTGGTGCTACGTGGCCCCCGCACAGTCCCTCGTGAACTTCGCCGACTATGTGTTGCGCTTGGTCTTTGTCAACGCAGGTAAGCAACACGCCATCAAAGGAGCGTCTACAGAGAGTGTTGTCTCCGATGATGACGTATTGCCTAGCCCGCTTGCGGATTGTGTCTTTCTGTGCGCGTATTAATGCAGACGGTAGCTCACCCTGTAAAAGATAAGCTTTAATGTCATCGTACCATTCAGGCGTGCTTTCCTCGAGAAGAGAGGAGACTTGCGCCTTCCGAATGATAGGATCTGTGCAGTCGGTAACCAATGTGGGGCAGGTGTCAAAAAGATGTGCAGGCACGTTCAAAGCCAGTGTTGCCAGTGCGTCGGCCAGTGTGTTATCCGTGCATGGCACGTGCTAGGCATTGATGGTCGCAAATCGTCTCAGAAGATCTTTAGCCGTATCGCAGTAGGGCTGCAAATGTACAGCCTTGCAGGCGTAGACTCCAGTGATCTGATTTATGACAAGCATCGAATCGCCAGGTGTTGAACATCGAGTTCATCGGCAGTTAATAATCCCCTAAGGAGCCCCTCGTACTCTACCACATTGTTCGTATAGGGGAAGGTCAAGCGATAAGCGTGTAGACGCACATCCTCAGGAGATAGCGTGATAATAGTGGCAACACTGCCACCTTTAGCGGTTGAAGCGCCGTCAAAGTACAACGTTGCTTCGGGGCCTATCGAGACAGGGCTTAGACTATGTACATGTTCGTCTAGGAACTCTGGCTCTATAGTTGCTTGATTGTTAATCGGTGAACTTATTAACTGGTCAGCTATCGCTTGGCCTTTCGTGGATGATTGGCCAATATAGTGCAGATCGAATTCTGCCGTGATAGCCTTCCAGCGAGCTATCTTACTACTCTCGTATAAGCTATGCGTAATGGCTCTAAGAATGTTGTTTTTACATATGACGTTGACCTGGCTACGAAAAAGATAATGCTTACATTTCTTAAGCGTAAAAACTAATGTTAGGCAACTACGCTTGACGTCGTTATACCTCGTTTTGTATGCACATAGAGCGTGACTCAAGTAGTAAATGGGCACTTCCGACCCATCATCCCTCCTTTGACAAAGTAACGCTGCTATCGCTACGTCCGAAGTTGCGAGGTGAATATAAAATGGCAAATCCCTTTGTGGCGGGAAAACCGTCAGCAAATGTTGCAGTTCTTGTTTTAAACTATCAAACGCACGCTGGCAATCGTCGGTCCATTCGAAATTAACCCCCTTTTTCAGCAAGTGTTGCATAGGGTGTAACTTGTCGGTTAACCTCGAAATGAACCTGCCTCTAAACTGTAAGCGTCCCTGTAACCTGCGTAATTGCTTGAGGTCTGTGGGAGGCGTTAACTCGACAATGGCTTTGACCTTATCAGGGTCAACTCGTATGCCGGTTTCCGACACCACAAACCCCAGCATGCGTCCGGTTTTGACCCCGAATACGCACTTCTTTGGGTTAAGCCGGAGCTCGTATCTGGAACATCTTTTAAGGACTAACTCCAGGTCTCCTGAATGATCTTCAGACTTCAAAGACTTAACAGCTATGTCGTCTACGTAATCATTCAGCCTTCCTAGGAGGTAATCGCTGAAGATGTATGTCATGGCCCGTTGGTACGTGGCTCCAGCGTTCTTCAGGCCAAAAGGCATCATAGTGTAGCAGAAGGTGCCCCAGGGCATCATAAATGTCGTGGTCAGTTGATGTTCTGGGTTAATGCGAATCTGGTTATAGCCTGAAAAGCCATCCATGAAGGACAGAAGCGCATGCCCAGCTGTTGTATCCACTAGCTGGTCGATACTCGACAACGGGAAGTTATCCTTGATTGTGGCCTTATTCAAATCCCGGAAGTCTATGCAGATACGTATGCTTCCAGTCTTCTTTGGGACGACTACAATGTTGGATACCCAGTCCGAGTAATCGACCGCACGGATGAAACCAGCCTGGTATAGCTTGGTGATTTCATCACGCACGGCTAGCGCGATCTCTGGCTTGATTTTGCGTGCCCTTTGCCTAACTGCTTTAATTTGCGGGTCTAGGATGATGTTATGCTGGATTAACCTGGGATCTAACCCAGGCATATCCTCGTATGACCATGCGAAGACAGTAATGTTGTCTTGCAGGACCTGTTTTATAGCGTTATGCGTTTTTTGATCTAACAAAGAACTGACTTTAAGCGTTTTAGTCTCACCCTTATGCGTAACGATAGGGATCTCACTGAGGGGATCCTCAGTTATGTCCCCAGCCTCCAGGTCCAGCGTGTGCGTCGACTGTTCTGGCCATTCCGGGGACGTCTCCGACGCAGCTATGGTTACGCCTTCTAAAGGGAGGTTAACGTCTACTAGCGCGGAGTCAAACTGTCTAATTATCTTCCCGTATGGGCCCGTCAAAGTTAGGGATGCTGAAACTGTGGCGTCCATTTGCCGTCTGTCCTGCAAAAACGCCAAGTGCGTAAATAATTAGGAGACCAGTGANGTGAGTTCAAATTCGCGGGTATTATCTAGCAAGAGCAAGAAGAGCAGAAGATTCGAAGGTGCAAAGCTATGCAAGTGTCGAAGCTGTGATAATGGCACCTAAGACGAAGAGGAAGAACACTAAATTGGTTAAAATCGACGAGGTACAGGAGAACTTGGAGCGTGTTCAACAGGCCGTGGTCGAAGTGCGCGACCCAACACCTTTGAACCGATAGGTCATTCTTTGCATGCTCATGCTATTTCAGCGTTTGTGCTATACAGCGTTCTTTGTGTAAATGAGGGTTTTGGGTTATGGAGCTTGCGTTACAGCGAGGGCTTGGCATGGTTGCGTTTATCGTCGTTGTCAAAGACGGACTTTGCGCTGTTGCAAGGGTTTGGGCGATTTCCACATAGATGGCTAAGCATGATGTGTAACGTTTCTGTATTAATGATGCAACTGTAAATCTAGGCGTTGATTTATGTAGCGTGTTTTCTGAACAATGTCGTGCTGAAGCCTATTCTGATTGTGTTAGACATCATTGGGGTTTTGTGTTGGGTAAACCCCATCGTCCCCAACGTCCCCCCTCCGCACACGCGAGTGCAGGGGAAGGCCATCTGGTTCCGGAGGGGGGCGCTGGAGTTTCTGCAGTTCTTACTGCGCAACTCCAGCATCATTGTGTGGTCTAATCTGACTGGCGATGTTGCCGGTGCCATTTTAGAACACCTGTTGGCGGGGTCTGCACAGGGGATTCTGGCTTACTTGACAGACGGGGCCATCGATACGGGTCGTCCCGAGGACCAAGCGCTCAGCGCCCGAGGCCTAAGGAGCCTATGCTGGATTTGAGAAATGGCCCGTTTCAGTTGTTATCATGCATATAACATGATGTTCGTGGCTCGCCATGTTTCGACTTACTTCCAGAACCCACAAGGCACGGTGTACTATGTGGGCAGGTAAGCAAATTCTGCCAACTGTATTGTCTTTATTACTGTTATAGTGTCTGTTATCGATGTGAAGTGTAAGAGAAGTCTATGTGCAAAGTGTAAGTTAAGCCTACGCTGTATGGTACAGGTTTTTCATACATGATAACAGGTTAATCGGAGATGGTGATGCGTTGGCCTGGGCCGAAACGGCAATAATGGC
>MNCI01001097.1:0-29624 GCA_015680685.1 Gnetum montanum
CTACACTCAACCATACGAAATGAGTGTAGCACGCGCGATATGGTCGAACTCCGCAGACTAAATGCCTAAATGCCGCAAGGAACACTTGGGGTTAATTAATCGTTGTCTTCCCAGACTTACTTGTTGTTGTCACGGTGTATGGTTAAGTAAGTCCGAGGTATATTATTTTTTTGGTATTTTCTGGTTTATCTCCTATGCTAAACGGTGAAGGGTTGAGAGACTAAAACTAATTCTAACTACAGTGCTAAGTACTAGCGTCAGCATTCGTTTCCACTTGCCGTACACACCCTGAACTGTGCAACTATGACTACCAAACGCTAATCGTTACTGGGATTACGACATGTAACGCACGTGCTCGAAGCGGTCGTACTGAGGCACTTAACTAACCTAAGTGTGACAAGCAGCCGATTCCTTGACTAGCCATACACATCCGTAGATGCTCGTAATCAAGTCATACTTGTCCCACGTTCTAGGAGGTAAGGGTGAGAGAATCTAATCGTGATGAGTAGCCGATTCCTTGGCTAGCCGTACACGTTCGTCAACACTTGTAACCAAGTCGTACTCATGCTGCGTTACTAGGAAAGGAATAAATAACATTAAATAAACCTATCCATGTACTGCAAGGTTTATCCACAAAGCTCATCTTTATTGCCATACACAACTTTTGTTCAGGTACAAAGCTGCTCGAATAAAGAACCGTTCACTTGGGGGACTCCTACTGCGGGCACATGGAAAATATTCTATCTCTGGGGTGATCAATCCGCCAGAGCTTTGCTACTTCTAGCCTATCATGTAAAATGAGGGGAGTGCCACCTCTTATTTATAGATTTGGCGGAAGACTGTGATATCGCGTACGCGATATCGCAGGGAAGGACGCGATATTGCAGGGGATGTGATATCGTGTTGGCCGGGATATCGCGTATGCGATATCACTGCTTGTGCATATTGCGTCTCATCACCATTGAAGCAGGTAATATTTTTAAATTTTAAATTATCATTTTTTATTTAAAATTATTAGTAAAACTAATATTTTTATATGGTAGGTCCATCTTATATCCCTCCAACTGAAGATAAAATTTCCAAATGATCTTCTTGATGAGAGGCATGAACTTGGCATGAAAAAGTTGGAGGAATGGAAGCAATTTTGGCAACAAAGTAGTTCTATTATAATGGATGGATGGACTGATATTTGTCAACATCCATTAATTAATATTATAATTAGTTGTCAACTTGAACCATTTTTTCTTAATGCTACAGACTGCTCTAATCATATAAAAGATGCTAATTTTCAAGCCAAATTATTAGAGACAGCAATTGCAACTATTGGTTCAAGCAACATTATTCAAATTATAACAGATTCAGCTCCTATTTGTAGGCATGTAGGAAAAATGATAGAAATGATTCATCCAAATATATTTTGGACAACTTGTGTTCATTCTCTAAATAATACACTTCGTGATATTGGTAAAATTGATTGGGTGAAAAAGCTTATTATTGATGCAAGAGAGATACAAATTTTTATTTGCAATCATCATTATTCAAATTCCTTGTTCAGGGAATGTAGCAAAAATAAGACTTTCAAAAAGCCTATAGAAACAAGGTAATAGAATACAAAAATCGATATTGTGTGTTTTTAAGAAATTTGATTTATTAACGATAAACTAATTATAAATTTTGTGAAACATGTGTGCTTCATATTTCATAATGTTGGAGAGAATACAAGAGATACAAGAATCATTATAAACAATGGTTATAATTAGTAAATGGAAGAATTGGGAGGAAGCTAACACAACTATGGGAAAGAGTGTTAGAGAAANTAGGAAGCTAACACAACTATGGGAAAGAGTGTTAGAGAAAAGATTTTATCAGATGAGTAGTGGAAACAAATGAAGTAAGAAATAATTTATTTGAAATATAATTCTTTATTTTTTATTATTTACATCTTTATATCTTATTAAAAATAAGTATTTGTTATATTGTAGGAGGATTGTTAGCATGCTGCAACCTATTGTTGATTTCATCCGTTATGCTGATACAGATACACCTGCATTAGGAGAAATTTATGTAATTTATGAAAATATGTTAACAGAAATTAAAAAAAAGGTTATAGAAATGGATAGCTCTCTTGATTTTTATAATGTTTAGTTACTTCCATTAATTCTAAAAAGATGGAATGCTACAAATACCCTATTGCATATGGTTTCATATGCATTAAATATTAAATGGTATTCTTCAAAACATAGAGATAAAAATCCAACAAGGCTTTGTGATGATTTTGATGTAAGAACAAGTTTTTTAGAATATGTTAAACGGTTATATTCACCTTGTGAGGCTAGCTTAATTAGAAAGGAATGGCTTCAATTTACTAAAGGACATACAAAAGCATTTAAATGTGAAGATGCTATACTTGATATGGATGAAATAGCTCAAGAAGATCCAGTTGGATGGTGGAGTTTGCATGGTGGAGATACGCTTAGACTTCAAACTTTAGCAGTAAATCTTCTTTCTCAGGTAATACAATAAGTTTTTCATTAAACATATAAAAAATATTAATAGGTATTAATTTCCTTAATTAATTTATGAAATGTGATGTTTGAAAAATTGAAATAGTGATGTTTTATATATCATTATGCATTCTCTAAACACCATGATTAGTAGGCTATTAGGTCTGAAGCTTCAAATGAGTTTGTTTATTGATGAAGTTTTGAATAATTTATAAAATGAATTTTTTAACAATGCAAGAATTTATTCTTGTTTTTATCATTTATGTAGGTTGCATCTTCTTCTACTGCTAAAAGAAATTGGTCAACATATTTTTTCATTCATCAGATCAGAAGAAATAGTCTGACTCCAAAAAGAGCTGAAAAATTAGTATCTGTTCATAGCATGATTAGATTGGAAGAAAGGAAGGAAATAAAATATACTGTTCATTCGGATGTTAATCCAGAAGATGATGATGTTCCAATAGTTGATGATAGAGAAAGTTATTCTACTGACTTAGTTAATGTTCCTGGAGTAATGAATGTTAATATTGATGATTCAATCCTTGATGAAGATGATTACCATGTAAATGATATTAATGACATAGAAAATATGATATCTTTCTGAGCTACATTTGTCTCTCAAATATCTCACCCAGTTCAGCTATGCAGGTATGCTACAAATTTAAAGGAACTAAACTTAAATGTGAGTATGCTACAAATTTAAAGGAACTAAACTTAAATGGCTGCTCACAGTTAAATAGTTTAGCCAATGAAATTAGTTTGTTGACTAAGCTATATATATTGGATTTTTATTATTTTGGCTTAGAGGCCAACATGTTTGGTGCGATGAAGGGTGGGAGGGTAGTGAAGTTTGTCGCCCCTGCCACATAACACCACATCACACCATAGCTATGTAATGCCACAGGCATGGCATGTCACGCTACGTCTCGTACTAACCATTGCCAACACGCAACTCTAGATGAGGAACCGCAACAACGTCCCAACATTGCGGACCAGCAGGAGCTCCCGAAGATCAACAACACCAAGGCCACATCCTCTGACACGCCTTTGACACCGCCACATAGGCTGACACGGTGACACTGAAGCATGGGCCTCAGGAGCCTTCATTGACTCCCCAAACAACAACGGTTATGGTGACAAAAAGTCGATGAGTGTCAATGCCAGCAAGCAAACGTTGAGGCAAGTGCTACAGCAGGCAAGCATGGGTAGGGGTGGGCAGCTGAACTCACAGGCGACCGACAATGCTAGCACAATGCTGTACGTAGCCTTCATGGTGTTTAGGCTCATGGGGGCACCACCTTCAACATGCTAGGCCTCACCTGCACAATTACCCTGGGCACCACCGCGGACATCGTCTATGCCACCTGTTTCCTCTACTACAACCACCACTGCCACAGCACCACATCTCCCAACATCGCTGGCAACCTTCTCAGCATTGGCATTGGCCTCCTATGGGCCACCCAGGGTGCTATCATGATGACCTACCCCATGCTCACCATGCACGGTCACAACATCTCTGTGTTCTAATGTAGGTGTAAATCTATTTTTTAAAAATAAAATGCAAACTATGCATAAAAAATGTTGAGTTTGCATTTTCTATATTCAATGATGTAAATGCTATGACCTTGAATTTTAAATCAACATGTGACTAAATTAGCTCTAAGGGCAACAACTAAATGATTTGGTGAAAGCCAACATTGACCAAGTAAACTGAATTTATGAATGTCTTGAGTATTATCAATTTACAACTAACTTAAACAATATTAGATATTAGAATCCTATAATAAGATGTTGAAAGACATTTTCTTCTTAATAATCTACAGTATTGTTTTTTGGAATCACTATGACACACAAAAATGAAGTGATTTTGTAAGTATCTTAAGTACTATCAATTCAAAACTAACATAAACAATATTAGAATCCTATCCTAAGATATTGAAAGCCATTTTCTTCCTAAGAATCTAGAGTATTGTTTTTAAGAATCACTAAAACTCACCAAACGAATATCTTAAGTTTAATCAATTTAAAACTAAGACTAAGCTATTTTCTTCTTAATAATATAGAATATTGTTTTTGGGAATCACTAAGACTCACCAAATGAATATGTTAAGTCTAGTCAATTTAAAACTATAATTATGGCCTTGTGTTCTCTAAAAATGGAGCATAAAGGTTTAGAGTTTTGTTTTTAGAAATCACTAAGACTTACCAAATAAAGTAATTTATGAATATCTTAAGTTTAATCAATTTAAAAGTGATTTATGAATATCTTAAGTTTAATCAATTTAAAATAAAGGCTATTGCCTTATGTTCTCTAGAAATGGGGCATAAAGGTTTTTTATTATTAATTGGAGATGCAAGGTATCAATCCCCATACATCTTGCATGCAAAGCGAGTGCTCTACCATATGAGCTACACCCCTTACCTCATTGATTTGTAGATGTAACTCCCCAGGTGTAGGATCCTAAGGAATATGATTTTGAAATCCTAAACCATCATCTCTTATCAATAGGTCATTTTCATATAAGAGAATTAGAGATGCTTGGCCTCCTAGATGTTGATAGAATGCATGATTGGACGTTACAGTATTCGAAAGAGGATGCTGCAAAGTTTACTATAAGCTTTATTTCCAGCAATAAATCATCTTGCTCCATGATTGTTATTGATTGTGACTATAGTGCTTAGAATTCTGATAAGCTGGGTGCAAAGCAAAAGAAATGCTAACATGATGTTTTCACAATTAACGGATAAAGTTGTTTCCCCTTTACAACTGATTATCCAGGGAATAATTGGTATGGGAAAGTCATTTCTCATAGGTGCGCTTTGTAATGCTTTCATGAAATACTGTCATGAAAACATAATGCTTTACTTATCATGGCATCCACAGGAACTACGACATTTAACATTAATACAGCAACCATTCATTCTAGTTTGAGCATTGGAATAGATGCCAACAAAGAGCTCTCTTCCTCTGCAAAGATAAGTATACAAGATCAACTATCACAAGTATGAAATGAGTTTTGTGGTAGGAAGCTTATCACAAAGCATTGATAGATGACTAAGAGAAATTTTTCTAGAGCATCACAATGAAGTTTTTGGAGGAACATCAGTTATACTAATGGGTGATTTGGATTAGATTCCTCCTATGCTTGATGTTGTGCCTTATGCATCCAGGAATTCAAATATTATACGGGTTTGGCAATCATTTCATACCTTTGTTGTTTTAGATACAATTTATCATCAGTCTAGAACTAATCCTCAACAACAAAGTTTCAGGGACGTATTGACGTATATCAGAGAAGGAAAAAGTCATGATGAAAACTATAATTTCTTGGCTTCTCAAATGAATCTTCCATCCACTTCGAATGGATTAAACCATTTTGAAGAATCAAATACATTTATATGACACGAAAGATAAAGTCAAATCACACAATAAGAAGATATTGCAAACAATGCAAAGACCCATTGCTATGTGTGTAGTAGATAGAGATCCCCATGGATTCAGAATCTCATATTATGACGACGATGATATTGAGCAATCTTTACTTATATGTGAAGCTGCAAGGGTTATGCTCACAGTTAACTTTTCACCTAAAGCAAGATTGGTGAATGGTGCACTTGACACGATTCACAGTATTATGTATCGTCTAGGTAAATAGCCACTTGTGTTACCATAGTACATTATTGATTTTGACTCCTACATGAAATGTCCCTTTGATAATGGTAATCCTCATCATGTGTCAATTATACCTGTGGTTTGAGGAGCGTCGCATAGTTACCATTACGGTTGGCATGGGCCATGACTATTCATAAATCTCAAAGAATGACACTAGATAAGGCTACTATTGACATTGGTTCAAGAAAAATTATAGGTCTTATGTTTGTTGCATTATCTAAAGTTTAGACCATTGATTCTTTGAAGATTCATCATCCTTTCTCTATGTAGAGATACAAAAAAATTCCATATGCTAAACATCCCCATAGCAAAATTGAATACGAAGTTCATTTTGCTCATTTGGAGGATTAGACATATTGAGTTCACACTTATTACTATATTTTGAGTTTGGCTCAATTCTATTCTACAACCCTACAACGTTTGTTGCAATAATTGTGCAATGTATTCCTTCATCAACACATACAAAATATATAAACTTTTATTTTTATGAATTTATGTTTACCAGTATATATTATTTGAAATGCAAATAGTGATATTATTTAAATAGTTTTATTAATACTTTAACAACTTGAACATTTATAACTATGCCCTTTATAATGATAATTGATAACTTAAAAATTTTAAAAAATAATTAAATTCTACTCATTGCCTACGAAACCACTCCACTAGCTTAGATATATATATATATCTGTATTAATTGGTCGAGATGGCCCAAATACTGAATAAGATAACAAAATAATTAACAATAAAATAACTCATCCCTTCATTTCTCTACCACTTTCCCAATTTAGTTTTACCTTCTTGGTAATTTGTTCATGGCATTCATTTTTAATTATCTTGTTACCTTGTCCAATAGTTAGGCTTGGTTAAAATCATCTCAGCCAATTGATAAAGATATATACATATATATCTAAGCTAGTTTATTTTATACTCTCACAATTAGCTTGTCCGTTTACTATTTTACTCTTAGCATTTACATTTATTGTAGGTTAAAGAATTTGACATTTAGGGTTCATTACCCTCTAGTGTTTTCATTTGCTATTATTATTTTTGCAATTAGAATAAAAGGTACTAATGAAGTATTCTAATTAATTGTTATAACCAAATAAAAAAGGATCATCTCACTAAAATGCAATGCTGAAAGAGTCCATGGAAGAACAAAAACCTTACCTTTTTCAAAGTGACTAAGTTCAAGCTTAAATCTACATTTCCAACCTCAAGAAACAAGCACCTTACCATTATTCTAAAAAGAAATCACTAGAGTATTCTAATCAACTACCATGACCAAATAATGAATGTAATTATTTCTGTATCACTGGTTATCACGGGTGATGGCTTCCCAAATAACGACTAAAATAGCAACTAAAAAACGTTTAAACATTTTATTCTAATACAATTATTGGATATGCTCTTTTCTGTACCACGAGCTTGAAATAAGCAAATCATGTTACATAACTCTTGATATTCAAGAACTCAAGGAATTCTTATGAAATCATCAAGAAATGAAATGTTATGTTAGTTTTATGTGATATTCCTGCTATTGAATGAATACATAAATCATTAAAGTAGAATTTATCAAAGGCTTTCCTCAATGTCACTAGCATAACTAGCATAACTGAATGCAACATTTGTATCAGAATTAACAAGGGTGTGAAGATGAACAGAAAGCAAGCAATTGAGGAACAACTTGTGTGTTGTAACAATTGCAAAATCTCCAAGCTCTAGAAAGCCTCTTATAAACTTCTTTCTTGCTAGCTCAAATTAGCCTCTATGAGAAAGAATAATAAACAAGAAACAATATTTACTTATGTCAAACTGTCATTGCCATGTCCAGATCAATAAAGCAGAATACGTCACAGATAATTTTGACTACCAATAAGGAAAATGGGTAATCAAAATTAAAGAAACATTGGTGCCATGACCAAGGTAATAGTTGCAAGCATCTTAATGAGAACATGCAAGGACAGGCCTCCAACTCTGTATCAAATAGGTTAGTTCAGTTCATCGTTGTGTTCAAAATATGAAACTGAAACTGAGAGATGTTATTATGTTCGAAGATCCAAAGGATCTATTAAAGAAAAGCATTACAAAACATAGCAATACAAAAATAAACAAACAAAGCAATACAAAAGCAAACAAACAGAAGTAACTTACGTATCACCAGTGACAGCAGCCTTATGAGCTTCACTCCCTTTCCCACCAAAAGCGCCGCTTTCTATGAACTTCTTGGCATTATCCCAAGCTCCTCCAGCAGTATTTAAAAACAACGCCATTAGAATGCCAGAGAGTTGCAAACATAAGCATTGCCGCCACAACTCTGGCACCCGGTAAAGGTTGATCTGTGTAATAGCCAAGAAACTTGAAAACAATACCTGAAAACACAATTCCTGATAAGTAAGAGGCACTAAAACTAATAGTAACAGCTAATTCAAGATCTAAAGAGGATATGGGTAATTAGTTCGGCTCTGGGCGATGATCCTAAATAACATGATGTCTCTTTCAAGGGGCATCCTGAGACACATACCACCTGGTAACACATTAAAAATATTCATTCTGAACAGCTAACGATAAAAAAATTATCATCAAATCCTGTGGCTACCTTAGCAGGTTAGCCCATGTTGGAATAAAGGAATCATGATGGTGATGGTTTCATGTTTTTTGTCTTTTTAAATAACCATGTTTACAGGAATAAGGTAACTGTGAACACCTTTAATGATGGGTGATACAACAGCCAAAGCACCAGGCTTTATCATCTCCTGAAGTGAAGGAGATGCTACAATTGCAACACACCTCGAATAATCTGGTTTTTCAGTATAATTCTGAAATAAAGCAACCATTAGATACATAACCGTTTTTTTTCCCCAGAATGGAATAATCGCATTTGCTTCTTTAATAAATAAAGAGAAAAAAAAATGCTCATAGACTAACCCTAATTCCAAGCCGATCTATGAACTGTCTTCGCACTTCATTAACAACCTCTTGTGCTGTTCGACCAACTGCAGAACATGACCATGCACTGAAAAGAAATATAAGCATTGATCCCGAAAGGCCTCCTATAAATACCTCTGGGACAGCAATATCCACCTGTAAAAATATTCCCATTATCAACTTTATAAATTGCAAAGCATTTTCATCAGAAATTCAAATTAGTTTACAGTTTACACCTACAGAAAAAGAGAAAAGTAACATACATATAATGCATGCCCTCTCATCTGGCATGCTGCAACTCAAAAACATTCAAGTCAATGAAATAGTAACATAAAGAACAAGCTGGTCCTAAATCTGATTTTGCTATTATAATTTCTTATTATAGATGTCCATAAGTAGTTTTTAGAACTGTTACAACCTCAAGCCTAAACCATATGGTTGGGAATGAAAGTAACAACAGCTTTCCTACTTATGGCATTTAAATTACAGTTGTAAAAGCCTCTTCATTGGAAATGTGTTTAATGAATAGAATGAAAAGTCTACACCCTCAATGTACATTATTATATTATTAAAATGGGCATTCACAACCACAGGATTGACAAAATGACGAGAGAAACATGCATACCTCTTTAGAATTCTGGTGTGCAAATGATGACATTTCGTCCATATATGCACTGAATAAAAGAAAAGAAGCCAGAGCTGCAGAGCCTATTGCAAAACCTTTTGTTGTTGCTTTTGTGGTGTTTCCAACAGCATCAAGTACATCAGTAACCTCTCTTACACCTTCATCCTGAAATAACCAATTCAAGCAAAATATTCATAGGTTCATGGAATCCCTTGAATCATAGGTTTGTTGACTAAGCTACATACATTGGATTTTTCTGCTTGTCAGAGTAAGAGTCCTTCCTGCAACCTTCCAACATCTGACAAGTTTGTCTACATTGAGAACAAGTGGCATGACAGATATCACGCCTCAATTGTGCTCTTGTCTAGTCAATCTAGAGGACTTGGAGTTACAAAATTGCTCTGAAGAAACGGAGAACCTCCTAGATAACATAAGTATGTTATTTAAATTAGAGCTCAAAAACTGCCCTGGTCTGAAGAATCTGCCCCAAAGCATAAGCATGTTATCTGCATTACAAACATTGAAATTAGAGGTTTGCCCTCAGCTAAACAGTTTGCCAGAAGAGATAAGCATGTTAACTAACATAGAAGAGTTGAGGTGTGAAAACATTAAAGTGAAAGCTCTGCCTCAGGGTTTTACAAATTTAAGAAGCTTAAGGCACTTACAGTTATCTAAATGTGGTAGGTTGACGGAAGATGCCATGGACATCATATTACAGTTGGAAAATCTTAAAAACCTGATGATAAGAGACAGCAATGCTCTAATTTGCAGATGGAGATATCTTCAGAGCAGTCAGGGCATCCCCCAATCAAATGAAATTCATGTCTATGATTAGAATTTAAGGAGGTATTTATGGAGAAGGCGCTGCATTTGTGAAGAATGGACCATACCAAAAAATATCATTCTTCCCAGCTACAGTTGCAGAAAGAGGGTACTCTTTGACCAGCTGTTGAAAGCTTATTAAATCTTTCATCTTAGCCCAATTACCTTGAAAATTGAAACTGCATACCCATTCCCAGCGTATTGCAAATTTCATGGACAATTAGAAGTTTGTAAAGTTCATAAAATGCATTATAGGTACACTTATACTTGGGTTGGCTTCAATTTCTTAGCTCTTATTGGCTAATTAAACAAAAAATAGTCACTGTGTGCGTTTGTTTGTTTGTTGTGTATTCTGTCCAGCTACATGAGTTTATGAAGCTATTTTAGAAATGATAATGGATATTCTATCCTTCATCCTCTGACCTCTTCTGTATATATGATATTTTTATAGGTCAGCTTGCATTCATCTGGTCATTAATTTATGATAGCTCAGTATAATATAATTTGTGGTAATCTTATTCGTAGTAAACTTAAGATTGTAACGAGGATTTTAAGATTATGGGTTAACCTAAATATCCTGGTCTGGAACATAATCAATCTGATTATGGTCCTGTTTCTGGGATGGATCTTCGTAAATGACACATACAAACATCAGGTGATCTTTCACAGTTTATCATTTGCTTCCATGCTAGTCCTTAAAATTTATGGCTCTGCTATTTTTCAGTAGTTAGTGGGATCTACCAATTCTATCAAAACAACTCAGCGAAGAATCTTAACAAAGGCGTGGAAGGAATGATATGTTGTAGTTCTTGGGATAGTTGTCATTTTCTATCTGATTTTATTTCTGAAATCTAGAATATGATGAAAATTCCATAGAGTTTCCTACAAATGACGCTTTACAAATAAGCTACAATAGAGAAATAGAGATACGAATTCTGTAAAGCGAAGCATATTATTTTTTGAAAATCTTAAAGTGAACAGTTTGACGCAATGTGTTGCAGTCTTTGTTGTGAGCCCTATCTAAGGCCTTCATTGTTTTTGTAAAATTATGAAAACAAAAACATAAACGTCATCTATTCCCTGTTTTACTCTCTATTGTGTCTTGTAAAAAGATCTCTTCCTAAGGATCCTCATGTTTTCCAAATGCTGAAATTATATTTGCAACATAATCTTTTGATCATTGTGATGTGATGATGTTTGGTGTTATGCTTATGATATGTGCATTCCAACATCAATTCAAATATTAATCTTTGTTGATTTTTTTTCAATTATCATTCTAATACAAGAAAGGGTTTGAGTCACTTGAAGAGGTTAAACTTTCCTTTATCCATGGACCCCTCTCCAAGCATTGAAGGTCTGGGTGATGATCCTTTAATAAAAAAATTATCATTTTTTTAATATAATCATAACACTAATGTAAATGTTAATATAACCAATCAGAAAGATGAAGACCAATAAAGACCAATAAGCCAAGGAGAGAATCCATTAACGAGTATTGTTAAGCTACAAAAATCAATATAATTCAAAATGCATCTTAACCATTATTAATTTCTTGAATCTGAATAAAGGTACTGAATGATAGCTGCAAAAAACTGCTTTGGTTACAAACTGGCAATGAAGGATATTAAATTCATGAGACTGAAAAAAAATTGATGTAAAAAAAGACTAAGAAGACTTTGCCAGATCCCATGACAATACACTTAATTTCAAATTTATGTATGCCATATATAAACTTCTCTCAGTGGAGGCGGTGAATTTATGTATGCCACAAATAAACTTGACCCAGTCAAGGCAGTGGCAAGTATACTTTTTATTTGTAACATCATAGCCAAAGAATTAGGGCTTGGATAATTAATGTGCTTTGAAAGATTAAATGTACTTACCAAAGAAAGAAACCTATGCTACTGCTATTGAGTACTAAGTAGTGACCAATTAATATAGTTAATCTTTGTGCAAATGCCCCACCAAATCCCTGAAATCCAACATTGTAACTGATGATTTGTCTGGTATTATGTTTGATTGCAACATTATAAAAAGAAAATTTGAGATTCTTGAGAGTTATAAAACTGAAATGAAATTTTATTATCTTTGAGCACCCTCGGGATATATTGGATAGTAAAAATGTATATGGTATGTTTTTGAAAACATCATTAAGAATTACCAATTCTTTTTGAAACAAATCAATCAAAATTGCAATTGTAATATCCCACCTATATATAATGTACTTAAATGTAATACAATGCAAAATAAAAAAAAATGTAGAGTATTCATCTTTAATATTATTGTACCGCATATCCCAACATATTCATTTTTCACAAATAATTTAATCTCGACCAGTTGCAACTTCGAAATAATACAAGGAATAATGCTTGTAGTTATAATCTATGAAAAGCAAGTTGTTAATCATGACAATGAAGGTTTGCCCCAATAGTCTATTGATTTTACTTCAACTTTTAAGTTAAGAGCCTTAGCCATTAGAATCAATAGATAACAAATAAAGATATCATTCGTATGACACACTAACAAAATAAAATCATCTTAAAAGCTTTTAAATGTACAAATAGGATTTCAAAAACAACCTATGCCTTTGATGTTATATCATACCTCTGTCTTATTAAGTTTGATAGACATTCATAAAGGGTCAATTCATGAGCTTAAAAGAAGCAACTTTAGTCACCTTTCTATATAAAAAGTATTCATATTGAAATTTTATGGTATCCATACTATAATTTCTATGTGATAATTGCATTGTATCATCATCATCATTCTAACCTTGTTCAAACAAAATAGTGTGGGCTTGATAATTGAATCATATGTTTTATAAATATCCACAAACCATATAGTAAACATCTATATTATCCTTTCATTTTGAAATCCTTTAGTTGTGCAATGTATAGAATTAGTATGCTCAAAAAAATTTTAAAAGACAAACAAATAAATACCTTACCCACATAGTAAGGTAGATGTGACCTACTATATAATAGTGTTTTACCATAGCACTACTCCACTACTGTCATAATTGTAGGTAAAGGAAAGTATTGAAATATACTTTCTTAATTATTATTTGATTTAAAATAAATAAAAATATTTTTAAAAATTAACAATGAAGTATTAGCTTCGTGGTTTAGCAACTCCATATCATAAGTTTAATTCCACTAGGTAGTACTAAGTTTTAAATTAAAAAGAATAATATAATTTAAAACAAAAATAATATTATTTCTTGAAGAAGGTAAATACATGTCATCAATACTAATCATTCTTTAATATAGTAGAACATACACTCTACAAAGAGTTAAAGAGTACCCATGTAAAAAAATGTGACTTCACAATTATTCTTTAAAGCTAGGTGATAATTAACATACCTCAAAATTATAGTTATTTAGGTTTAATAATTGCAATTAGGATCTATGTGTTAACTAGATGATTATTCTTGGAATGAAGCCTCTTTATTCTTTTAGAAGGACGCACACACAAAAAGTTAATTATGCCATAAGCTATTCAAAAAAAAAAAAAAACTTTTTGATGAATCATTTTCACATGGGCCTCGATATTGGGTTTGCAATATTGGAGCTATAATATTGGAAGCCAAGCTGTGTTATTGGATGCTTAATATTGAGGGATGTGTGCTGGCCTATAAATACAACACTTAGGCATACATACTTATGATCTTATTCGCTAGTTGTAGCAAAGCTCTTGCAATTTTTTCCTTTTGAGAGTTAGAATATTTTCTGAGTGCCTACAGTAGAAGTCAAAGAACTGTATAGATCTTTATTTGAGCATTGAGGTACGTGAGCACCTTAGTGTGAACGACAATAAAGATGAGCTTTTCTTATCAAACCTTGTACCACTTAGAATATATTAATGTTTCCTTACGCATTTAATATTCATGTAATTTAATTTAATGCATTTTAACCAAGTAATTAATATCATCGAAATAGCAAACATGAGTACGACCACTTCGAGCATACGTTAACACTTGGTAATCCTAGTAGCGCCTAATGCTTGGTAATATAGTGACACTAAAACATATTCAGAATATGTACGAAAAGTTGGACTGGATGCTTATGTTAGGGGTAAATAAATATTAATTAGTCGTGAGCGGTGAGGTACCTTTATGCCCAACCATACAAATCAGAAAGCGTTCATGTGCAATCCAATCAAATTCTATGGACTTTATAGTTTTTGGTGCACTAGTCTTCGAGGAAGTGAACCTTGCGTTAAGGTCATTTATTGTCTTCCTAATTACACTTGATATGTACACTAGTATGGTTAAGTGTAATTGAGGCATATAATTTTTATCATTTTATATTTTATGATTTTGGTGTTTAAAGAGAGATAAAGTAATTGGATTAACTAATTTAATTTAACTAATTAACGAGTATCTAATTAGTCCTAACATAAGCATGCAGTCCCACTTTCCACACACGTCCTAAACCCACATATCCACTACTGGGTTACCAAGCACTACACTACTGGGTGTACCAATCAATAACGCTATTGGGATTACCAAGCAAATATGTGTTACGCTCGAAGCTATCATACTTATGTGTTTAATCTATCTAGCTTATCTTGCTTAATTACTCCATTAAATTAATTACAAAAATAATAATAATTAAAAACATTAAATGCATAAATGAAATATTTAAGCTATCTAGAATGTTGCAAGGTTTATCAAAAAGTTCATCTTTATTACTGCACACATTGTCATGCTCAGGTACAACAATGCTCGAATAAAGATCTGTACACTTAATGACTCCTACTGCTGGCACTCAGGAAAAATATTTTAACTTTCAAATAGAAAAATTACAAGAGCTTTGCTGCTACTATGAAAAATTGATACCATAAATGTGGTTGGTGAGCACATATTTATAAACCAAGATAGACCCCTATGTCAACAAGGCCACATTGACGTAATAGACTACGTCAATGGGGCCTAGATGATGCAACAGACTGCATCGACGGGGCCCAGTCGACACAACAAACTGAAACTCATCATACCCCCATAATTGAATAAAAAATTGTCCTCAAGTTCTTTACAAAATTGGGAAGGTATGGGATTATTGACTAGCTTTTGACATAACAAAACTAAACAACATAGACATAATAAAAGTGAGTGCCCAGTGTAAGGACTAACACATTACAAAAATTATGGTGTTCATGACATAAAATTGAACACTAGGACATGATTCTTTAAAATTGGACAGCACATTTTTTGATGGCATGAAGTTGGTGGAGAAGGTTAGATAGTCCTAGGTAGTGGTGGCTCTTGAGGTTCTGAAGGACCTTCACTAGCTTCAGGCATGTGTGGTGGCCGAGGCAATTGTGGCTATCCTACTACTGCTATGACTTTAGGTGCACGGAAAAAAGCATCCAACAATACCTTCATTTTCTCGTCTTTACTCCCAAGATTGTTTATGGTCCACGTAGCTTTGTCGATGTGGGCTAGGGTTGAAACATCCCAAGGACAAGGCAAAACTAGAAACAACTCTTTAACATTAACAAACTAGGCTGCAAATTACTTACACTCAATGTCAAATGCTCAGAGTGTGTCTTGTAGTGCCTAGTAGATGTTCATTCTTTTGGCTAGGTTCTCTACGACTAATCTTTGGTCAATGAATTTTGCCTTGAGAACCTTGAGTTCAACATTTGCCACTGTAAACTTTTTCTTGGTGTCTTTATGATTCTTGAAGTCAGCTTCATACAATAAATATGAGTTGGCCACTTACTTTTCAAGCTCAAACCATAGCAATTCAATAGTCAGCATTACCAGGTTTGCATAGTAGAGGTTGGACAGCTCCATGTACTCCATCATCTCTTCAATTTATAACTCCTTCATGTAGATTTCTACCTTGTTGTAGGGATCAATCCCATCAATGATGGATTGCCATATTTCTCTGCCTTGTTGGAGTTGCTGGAGGGCCTCATTAACCTTTGCCTTTGCTAGTTGTATATGCTTTTATTTACCTCCTTTTGTAGGGCAACTTGGTCTTTGTAATGACTTTTAGCTTTTTCAAATTTCAGAGCCTCATTTTTCCAAGAAACAATCTCGATGGCTGATTTTTGGTGCAAGATGCGAACCTCCTCCATGGAGAGATTACAATTCTCTATTGCCAATCTCCTCAATTCAACATTTTCCTTGGTGAGCTACTCCTGCTATTAATGGATAAATTCTTCTAGCTATTATTTTTGCACATCAACGTTCCGTCGACAATGTTTTCTACAGTTTAGAACTCATTTTGTTGGCACATATGCATCAAATCCTTTTGTACTACATGAGTTTTAGCTTCTACTACTAATTGATTGAAGAACACCATTACCATTTCTCCCTCAACCTACTTTAGCTATTCTTGAAGCTACTAAAATGTTTCATCTCATGTCAATGTAGGATTGATAAAAGTAGGGTTGAAAATTTGAGCATGCAACTTGGAAACTTCTGTAGCCAAGCTTTGATTATGTGCTTGAGCCATTTCAAGTAACCCTTCTAAGATGAGGCACTTGCCCTTTGCCTCTAGCAACTCCAATTGGATTGCAGTGATGGTATTTGGAAAATCAAAGATATCGAGGATTGATTGCCCGATTCCCACTAGCCAGTCTAGTAGTTCTTGATGCTAAGCTACACTTAATTGCCCGCTGATTGTCCCTACAAATGCCTACACATCTCTTAGTGCAGAAACATCTAGTTTGCACTGTAAATGCATTTAACACCCTAGCAACTAGATCAATAATGATCTTTGCAACTGTCTCTTGCCCTTAGTGCTACATCACCAATACGGTTGCCTCCTCACCCTCCTCCAAGTGCATTGAAAAGGATGTAGCATTTTTGGAGATTTCTAGGAATAGATGATGTTGACAGAGAGACATCGTCATCTCTCAGGCACTTGGATTTGACCTCGTAGACAACTATGTTCGTTCGAGAAATAACATTGACCCACCTCCCTTCATCTGGTTGATTGTACGAGCCACTTCTTTGAGGTGACTCATGGTTGATCTGTACATAGATGGGTCTCCACCACTAGTTCTTGCCTTCTACTCTCATTGTTGCAAGAGCTACTCATGGATTTTCCACATGCACTCAACCACATTGCGAGCCTTCAGTGTTTGCTCATGAGTAGGTGGTGGAGGTGGTCATTGCTGCTTCTCTTCTGTGATCATGGCAAGCATCTTATCCTTCATCATCTTCGCCCACAAAGCATTAAAAGCATACCTCATTATATCATTTGCATAGCGAACTATTCTTGCACTTTTGCATAATTTTCTAATCAAGAAAGGAAGAGGTAGGGTCTTTCTTCCATGTTCATTCTCTTTGAAATGCTTCTCTATCTCTAAATATATTATTTATGGAAGATTTACTAGAAATTTTTCACTTAGAGTAGTGCATGCTTAGGTAGAGAAGGCTGTCACCTTACTGAGCCTCACTGTTGGATTGAGGTGGTAGGCCACTATCTTAAAATAGACTCACTTTGCCAGTGTGAGAACACCAAACTTTTTATGGTCAACCCCATAACACCATTGAATCCACTCCTTCTTTGCTCCAAGATCAGCTTATGTTGATAGCTCTACCAACTGTGCTCCTATGTCAGGAAACCCAAGGACTTGTGCAATGGCTTCTATTGAGTAGGATACTTGAATATCCTTGATTTTTATAGTGGCTCCTGCTCTCTTGTTGTTCCAGAAGAGATATGTTTCTCCCATGTACCACTCCCAATTGGAAGTGATAATTGGCTAGATGGCAGAGGCTTGCAGTTAACCTCTAACATCTTCTGGAGCTCATTCAATGAATGGTCCAAAGCTTAGTTCTTGAAGAGCTGAGTGTTGAATGTCATGGTTCTTGATTATGCTGTGGTAGGCCTATGTGAGTGTGACTTCTAGTTTGGGTATAGGACCTAGTGCCTCGCCTTGCTGTGAGTGTTCTGATGTAGCTTCTTCTTCATGAATTTGTTGGATAAATTCCACCTGGACCTCGTCTCTGAGAGGTCCTATTGCATGGGTTACCTCAGCCTATTCTTAGCCATGTTCTTGTTGGCCCCTTCCTTCTCTAGGTTATTTCTCCTATGGTTACAATGGTCCTTCTTCATGTAGTTTCTTTGGTCTTGGTGCCATTTATGATCACACATAACAATGGATTAGTAATTATTATGTAACTTAGAATGATTTGGAATACCTTATCTCATAGGGAGGTTACATTTGGCTAAGATGTTGATGAGTGACGAGGTACCCCTATGCCCAACCAAATGAATCACAAGCGTTTATGCATTATCTAGTTGGATTTCATGGATGGGACTAGTTGTGGCATCTAGATCATTATGCTCTAATCATAGTTCGTTGTCTTCCCACTTGGACTAGTGATAGCTTTGTCATGTATGGTTTAGTCCAAAGTGAGGCATATGATGTTGTCTAATTTTATGCTGCTCCTAATGAAAATAAAGAGATAAATTAATTAAGCTAATGAAAAATGGAAAATAAGATTTAAATTAGTCTATGTGTAATGAGCATCTGCTCTTAATCATCTGTACATGCCTTGGACTTCATGAGACTACTTCTATGATTGCCAAACGTATGTCACTAGGTGTGCCAAATGATACACTGTTGGATTACCAAGTACTTACACTTAAGCATTCGTGATTAGCTTAATGATAGGAATAGTAAATAGCAATAAATGAAAATGTTAAGTAAAGAAAATAGTAAATAATTTACAATTAAAGACAAGAATAATCTAAGTGGATGCTGCAATGATGGGAGTAATCTTGATCTTTATTTCCAATCATGTAATGTGTCCAAGTACATCACACTTGAATAAAAGCATTGTACAATCATAATATCACACTGTGGGCATGCACTAGGAATAAAAAAATTTAGAAAAAAAAAATAATCTACAAGGAAGCTAATTGAAAACTAAAACTAAAACTATTTTCTCTATATCTTAACCATGCACCCAAGTGTTATATTTATAGGCTAGCATGGAGGAGAAAATATTAGATATCTGACATCACATCCTAGGCTCCAATATTGGGGCTCTAATATTGAATATCCGATATCAGGACTGACAAATTCATGACTCTCATCATACCCCCATGATTGAATGAAAATTCATCCTCCAGTTAACAAAATGAGGAATAAGTTCTTTACAAAATATTGGAAAGGTATGGGATTATTAACTGACTTAAACAACAAACAAAATAATTAACTCACATTCCGTAGTGATGATTTACAAAAATGTAGACATAATATTACAAGAAAAAAATTGGGAAGCTCATGTAGTGCTTGGAGGAAATGGTTCCTCCATTGATTACTTCCCTTTGTCACCAGGCTTGTGAAATTTTTAGTAATCAAGTAATGCCTACAATTTTTCCTCTTCTGTTCTTAGGTCATGTACCATCTAGGCAACAAAACCAATGTAAGCTAGCATCGATACGTCCCAAGGGAATGGTAGTTACAGGAACATCTTGTTGGCTTTCACATAACAAGCCACAAACTATTTTCATTCTTCCTCAAAGGCCCTAGCTTTTTCTCTGAATTCTTGATAATATGTTAATCTCCTACTAGCTTTGAGGTGACATCCTTCTATCCATGGTAGCTAGCTTTAACCATCTTCAATTCTGAGATTGCTATATGAAGCTTTTGCAAAGCATCTTTTCTATCTGAAAACTCTTTTTCATATAATGCATAAGTGGGTACTACCTATTTCTCCAACTCATTTCGAGGCTAGCCTACTATTAACATGGTAAGGTTGGCATATTTGAGGTTAGCCAACGCCATGTATTCCTTCAAATCTTTGATTTGCAGGTCTTTATTCTTTACTTTCACCTAGGGACCAAAGCATATCTATCCAGAATTGACTACCACTTAGGATTTTGTGCTGACAGGGATCCAATATGAGCTTTATCCATCTAGAATTCCTTCTCATTTATTTGCTTATACATGCCTACCTAGTCACAGATGTGTTCCTTCCATTTTTCATGCTTCTTGGCCTCATTCTTCCATGCACTAATTTCTATTATAGACTTTTGTCAAATAGCATGGACCTTCTCCATTGAGAGGGTTCTATTTTCTCTGGTCAATTTATTGATATCTTGGTTGACCCTCACCAGTTGTTCTCTTAACTAGTGGAAACTCTCCTCAAGTATATTCTTTTACCTTGCAATTGTGGTCAACCTTGAATTTTCAGCAACGAGCTGCTTGTTTTCTTGCTGAGTGGTGGTCAATGCATTTTTGTAAGCATGGGATTGTGCATTAGTAGCAGAGGTATTCCAAACTACTTTCCCCTTTTCTTATTCTGTAGTTGCACTCTCCTTAGTTAGCTTGGTCAGTAGCTCTATCCTAAATTATTCTAGCTAGGTAGGAGCAACAAATTGGATAGGGTCCCATCGTTTAGTGCTTAGGGCGACCATTTCTTATTGTTATTTTTGCACTTTTGCTTCTACATGCTCTACCCTAACTTCAGCCATAACCAGCTTTCATTTGGTGGTGATGAGATCTAATTGTGTTGTAGTGACATCATTGGGGATGTCAAACAAAGTAGTCATCAATTACCCTGTCTGCAGCAGTCAATCCAATACATCCTCATGCATCATAGGAGTCATCAAAGTCCTAGCCAACATTTTCACATCTCTAGTCCCCGTAAGATCAACTGGGGGCAAAAGAAGCATATTGAATGATTCTTTTATGTGATCAATACTCACTTCTTTGACAACCTGATACATCCTAATGCTACATTACCATAACTATGGCACTTTCTCTAGTTTTTAGCATCACTTGGAAGGATGTGACATTTTTAGATATTGCCTGGACCACTAGGATCCTCCTTCTGATTGCAACAAGATCTCTCCCCTTGTTAGATTGGTTGAAACAATGGGCTATACAACATCATTGATTACTCTAAAGAGATTAGACTCATCTCTGCTTCCCCAATTGATAGTTTCAATGATTTTCTATAGATTTCTCATTGAGGGTTTGTAATCTTATGTTGGCAGTAGTGGTGGAGCTTGTGTTTCTAGGTGCTGTTCAAGCTCACATTGTTTTTCTATTTCTAGTTTTGCTTCCTTCTTTAGTTCTTATTCTTCATCAAGGTCTTTCCTTGGTGTAGTAGGGTTGAGCAACTCTACGAAGGAAGCGTTTTGAGCTTTTATAGGGATATCATTTGTGTAACCCATGATTCCAGTGTGCTTGCATAGCCTTCTGATTAGGCAAGGGAATGGAAGTTTTGGCTTCCCTACCTTTTTCTCTTAGAACCACCTTTGGATCACTGTGAAATAGAATTGAGGAAAGTTTGCCACATATTTGCCCATGAAAATGGCACTTCTTTTGGACACAAATGTTGAGATCCTATTAAACCCTTTGGTTGGGAAGAGATGGTATGTACTGATCTT
The DNA here is from genome assembly GCA_015680685.1 of Gnetum montanum. NCBI lineage: Eukaryota > Viridiplantae > Streptophyta > Gnetopsida > Gnetales > Gnetaceae > Gnetum > Gnetum montanum. Next base: position 21,919 of record MNCI01001097.1, read on the forward strand.
CAAATATGTCCTCTCCTCCAAAGTTAGTTTATTATATGTTTTGTCTTCTTTGTTGTATGCCCATCTCAACCATAGTTTTCTGATGTTGGGGTTAGACCTGGTGGACAAATGAACTACTTTAGCTCCTTCGTTTGGCAAATTAAGGGCTACTATAATTACCTTGATTGAGAAAAAGACATTAACTTCATAAATTTTTACAGTGGTGCCTTCATCTTTGTTATGCTAGAATTGGTGGGTCTCATTGAGGTACCACTCGTCATTGTTTGAAAAAATGGGCCACAAAGGTGATGCCTGAAGTTGCATTTGAATCACTTCTAGAGCAAACTCCATAAATGGACCAAAATTCATCTCCACAATAACTGTGGTCAACATGGAATTTTCTTGAATGGCCTAAAGGCATTCTAGGGATAACGTGAGATGTTGTTCTTGCATGGGCGCCTATAGTTCTGTAACCTCTTCTTGGACTAACTATCCTATGATAGGAGCCTCTTGATGAATGTTGCATGATTTGACTTCCTGCTCCTCATGCTCTGCACATTTGCCTTGTTGGCCTTAGCCACCTCATGGGCACTTTGCTACTCACTACGAGGGTTCTCCTTGTGCACCTCATTTTGGGGCCATCTACAATCAAGTAAAGATTAGGTGTTACTAAGGTGTCGATAGTTACCATTAATAGATGTATATCATAATCTTGACCTTAATTCATTAAGTTCTTAGTTCATATGATTACAAAGATAGAAAATTTTCCAAGAAAAATCCCCAAAGAGTATTTATTTTCTTTTACGACCCTTTGCAACTAGTTTCTTTTTCCTTATATGTGGCTTATCATAATGGTTATGGTCTCTTGGGTGGAAAGATTAATGCTTCTGGATTTACCATGATTGATTTTTTAGTATAACACTTATGGTTTTTGATGTTCTTACCCTTATAATATCCTTTAGGAAATAATAAATTATTGAAAATTGGAACAAGTTTCTCACGTAAGCACCTCCCCCCTAACTAACTTGAACACTTTGGGTTCAGATAGGGTTAGACAGTATAGAAATAAAGGTGGTAAAGAGCCAGATATCGCAAGTGGAAAGTGGGTGCGCAGATCTCTGAGTTGTGAAAGAAACTTTGAACAACTCCCCTAGTTGAAAATGATGATAATGAAGTTTGGGCATCACAAGAATCATATATATAGGTTTTATGCGATCTAATATTGGGTATCTAATGTCGCATCCCACCCGATATTGGGATTTATGAATAGCCATTAAATGGGGCAACTAAGCATGGAAACTGAAGCTTTAGAATTTTTTGGAAGGTTTGAGGTTAGTTCCATAATTTTGAGGCAAGTGGAAATTAGTTTGAGATACCAAAAGTGTGAGAAGGTGGTGTTGTCGATGTGAAAAACTTTAGAAGAAGCAAGAAAAAGGATATGGAAATCGAGGTCATGGACAAATCAAGTTACATGAGAAGGAAAACAACAAAATGTAACAATTGAGCACTTGGAAGGTGAAGAATGATGTGGTTGTGTCAAACAAGTGTAAGTCACAAAAATTACATAAGTGGGTCCTCTCCAAAGTAGGCTCTAGCCTATGATGCCTTTGTGTAATCACACCTAAAAATGTCTGTAAGCACTAAATGAATTAAATGCAACACATACCTGTGAAACAAAACACACATGTTAAAACCACAAATTTGAGATGATAACTCTATGTTACACAAAACCACAAGTTAGGATCACATGAACAATGAGATGAGATGGACTATAGAAAGGATTGCAGAAATTGGGATATGAGGTTGCTTACCATGGGCACAATGAAACCTTGTGTATTATTAATGGTTAAATAATTACGAGTCATTCTTTCCAAGATTTAAACTAAATCCAAACCACATTGTAGTGACATCACATCATTTCATCATGTTAGCGAACAACCATAAGACTATCATAGTTGCAAGGAGTAACATCACTTGGCATTTTGTTCAAGGGAGGAGCTTATTTATGGCACACATGTTTCTTTTTTTTTATGGAAGTTCTGAGAAGCCTCCAACCTTTAGGCATGGGTACATGCCTTTCTGGTGGGACCTGCAGAATTTATTTAGTGCCTTTTTATGGTACTCTTACTCCCATTTTTCGTTAGATTTACAAGGATATGATTAGAACCTCAACAACATGATAGAACATAAAAAAGTGGCCAAAGAGAATCCACACATCCCCTTGATGTCACACCCCTTACATTTCACCTTAGTTCTACACTCTTTTGCCTAGAAACTATGATTATGAATTTATTGTTAGGTTGGATGATGGAAAAGAATATCATTATGACCAAGGCAAGAATCTCTTGTTAATGGAATGAGTGGATGGATGGCGTGGTCATAATGTTTGAATAATCTATCCCTAATTACTTGACAACATAAAGAAAACCTCATCTCAATGGGCAACATCATTGTTTTATTGAAAAGCAAGATTACATAACAAAGAAAATGAAAATAACTACTAGAAAAAACTAGAAGAAATAGGAAAAATTGTATCAATAAATAGGAAAATGACAAAAAACTGTAAAATAAAAAGATGAAAAACACTTAAGAATTTTGAAGATTAGGATGGGGCATAACCCCCATGACTAAACACTTGACTATGAAAAATATTTATAAGTGGATAGATAGGATCCATGCATGTATAAAACATTAGTAACTGTTCATTCCCTAGCCACTAGGTGTCTTTTGATATTGTGGTGGCTGGGTAGACAAATCATTGATCACACACTTGATTGTTAAATGTCTAGTGGGTCACGATATGATGTGTGTTAATGTTACGAATGTTTGGCCCATGATCACATCCTTGATTATGATATGGTATGCATGGATTTGTTGGTCTTTCCACGCTTGTAGATTCATTGCTTGGGTTTAGAATTGGAGTAATGATGGATGGTGGCCCTTGTGTAGGATCAGAGGACATTGGTTGTGATGAGGAAGGTGGTGCACTAGATTAGCATTGTGTTGGCACGGATGACGTGGTGGGTCCATGTGTGGTTTGCTTTGACTTATGGCCTTTCCTCTAGAAGGGATGTTTCTAATGTTGTGGTTGAGACCCATTGGTATTAGCATGTTTATGCACATTCGTAGGACAAGTGGCATTCATTTGTTGATATTGTGGTATCAAAACTTTCTATGTTGCTATGATGGCATGTAATGAGGTAGAGTAGGAGAATATTGAGGATAGGATGGATGGTAAGAGGCACGAGGTGGTGATTCCTTTGGAGATGTCATGGATTGATGGTACTCAAGAGCGTGGTAGTGGTAATTTGAAGTAGAGGACATAGAACTAGTTGGAGAAATAGGATGTTGAACATAATATCCATACTATTTCAATTGATGGAAAGGGTAGGTCTAGTTTGGTGGTGGCCTCCCACATGATTGTGGTTGTTACAACTGTGGTTGAGGACCATGTTGAGGCTGGTAATAAGTCCCTGTAGGATGGTACAGTTGGTTGTGGGACTCTATAATTACCTTGTAAAAGAGGAAATCTCTTGAGCATGTGCTTCTATACAAACTTTGAATTTAATGCACTTGCCTAATGCTTATGTAGATGCAACAAGATTGGGCAATGGCCCTTTGGATGGTTATATATGCAAATTACACATCCATTATCTTCATTTGTGGTTAAGTCTATAGCTTCACTTTCATTAGGCATTTTTCCTATTTGCTAAAAGGTGTTCCTAGGTGTTTCTTGGTTCTATATATTTTGTTTATTGTGATCACTTGCCTTATTTTACATGATTCTCTCTTCAACTGTCTCAACAAGAGTTGTAACATTTTCATATATCCATTTCAACATCCTATTAAACTTCACTTTAAGTTCATCAATAGACTTTTTTATCGGTAAGGTTTGTTACGAAATTACCTTATCGAGAGTAAGTTCTTTTTCCTTACCATAGATATGAACCTTCGTCTGTTGAGGAGTTGGGTCCCTTGATATTTCTGAACATTCTCCCATTTACATATCTCTCCTTCTCCTTTTGCCACATGGTTGATTAGCTCTCAGATCTGATGGGTTTGTAGCTCGTATATTAACCTGGGGCATACATCCCAAGGGTATCTCTTGATTCATTACTAAGCCATCTATGATGTGGAAAAGTTTCCTCTCTTTAGAGAAACCATAACCTGGGCACTTCTTTAGTAGGGATTAATAGCTATTGAAGGCCATGTCGAAGGGTTCATGCTTCTTTAGATCTATCTCCTCAAATTGGACACCCTTACATAGGTTTCGTATCTCTCATTAAAGAGTACCAACATTGTTGACTACCATCCAGTTGAACTTGGTCTCAACAATCTATGCCACACTTCAGCTCTATTAATTAGTGTCCTAGGAAAGAGATTAATCATTTGCCACCCACTTTCAATGTTGTAGAAAATACGGGCATCATGGAAGGCTTGTAAATGATGTTGCAGATCTAAATCATAGCCTCCTACAAATTTAGGAATATTATTCATATCAAGCCTGGGTAGGTGACTCTCTTTGTGATGCCTATGAGATATCTTAACTACCTCTATGATCTGCATTAGGCTTCAAATGGCCAAAAGGGTTCATAATCATTAGATAGGTTGTGATGAAAATTTCTATTCAGTTGATTGTGATGATTTTGTCTATGTTCATGTTGATGACCATGAGTGTTTTTATGGGTTTGATTTTTGTTTCTCTTGTGATCCTTTAGTGGAGCTTTATCTTCACACCTACGTTCCTCTTTATCAAAACTAGACATTGAAAAGGAAGATAAAGATGAGGAACTAGAAGGATTTCCATGGCTTCTATGGTGTTCCTAGGTCCTTTGATTTATCATTTCTTGGTTTCAAGGAGGTCTTAAGCGTTAAGGCCTTCCCTAGTTCAGGACTTATGTCATCTCCTCCAAGATTGTCTATCTTAGGTGAATGTGGTCTTTAAGTGTTGTCAAGGTGATCATGAACATATGAAACCCCTACATAAGGTTGGTCACTCCAATTTTCCTCACTATATATCTCATTAGTTCTCCAATGAATGTTTTTTCTATACAGTTCATTATCACTTCCTTAGGATAGAGACATTGTTATTGGTTTATGATGTGTGTGATTTAATATTTTCTGAAAGATATATCGTTAACACCTTTATAGAAATTATGTATAATATAACTAATCTAAAGAACTAGCACCATCCCCAACAATGGTGTCAATGATGAGTAGCGAGGTACTCCTACACCCAACCATATGAATCATAAGCGTTCACGCATGATCCAGTCGAATTTTATGAATGGGACTAGTTGTGGCATCTAGATCATTATGCTCTAATTGTAGTTCAGTATCTTTCTACTTAGAATAGTGGTAGATTTGTCACATATGGTTTAGTCTGAAGTGAGGTGTATGATGTTGTCTAATTCTATGATGTTCCTAATGACAATAAAGAGATAAATTAATTAAGCTAATGAACAATGAAAAATAAGATCTAAACTAGCCTATGTGTGATGAGTATTCACTCTTAATAGTCAATACCTACCTTGGACTTTATGAGACTACTTATGGAATTACTAAGCATATGTCACTAGGTGTGCCAAATGATACATTGTTGAATTACCAAGTACTTACACTAAAGCACTCATGATTAAGGCCTACACATTTCACTTAATGATAGGAATAGTAAATAGTAATAAATGGAAATGTTAACTAAAGAAAATAGTAAATAATTAACAATTAAAGATAATAATAATCTAAGTGGATGCTACAATGATGGGAGTAATCTTAATCTTTATTTCTAGTTATGTAACGTGTTCAAGTATGTCACACTCGAATCAAAGTGCCATACAATCACAACATCACATTGTCGGCATGCACTGGGAATAAAAAAACTGAAAAAAAAATAATCTACAAAGAAGCTAACTGAAAACTAAAACTAAAATAATTTTCTCTATATCTCAACCATGCACCCTAAGTGCTGTATTTATAGGCTAGCATGGAGGAGACGATATCGGATATCCAACTTCATGGGCGTCGATATCAAGTATCTGATATTGGGGCTTTGATATCGGATACCTAATATCGAGATTGACAAATTCATGACTCATCAAGTGTGATTATGGCTAGATAGATTTAATATTTAATTATTAATTTAATATTTGATTTACCAAAGTTTTTGGAAGGGTTAAATTCTCAACAATTAATGATTTAATAGCATTTTACATCTTAACCTTTTGGGGGAGTTAGGAAAAATTTCAAGAAAAAATGTTCATCAAAACCTTGGGGTTTGTTACCCCCACAACTAAGAGCTTACCTCTAGTAACTACAAGGTCAAAAAATAGGATGATTCGTGTAACACCCACTCATAGGAAACAAGAGCTAACACCCAAAGCCCCCCCAGAAAGAAAGCTAGTTGAAAGAAGAAAATGCCCAGGTGGCTTTCTTTCACTTACAATCAAACTAACATTAGCCTATAAAATTAAAATGAAATCAACATTGCCTAGATCTAGCTCTGAAATAGGTCAATCAATATTAATTTAAGAATTAAGAGATAATTTTAAAAAGAAATAGACATAGTAAAATATCTATGCAAGATTCATCAAATTAAAAAAGTAAATCAAACTTATTATTATTCAACCTAAAAATAAATATTTAATCAGGATCACTTGCACATTTAAAAACCAAAGAAATGATCACAAAAGAAAATAAATTAATAATCTCATATTTGTTCAATCACATAATGATATTTTATAATTTCCATTCCACACACAAAAACAAGATCTAAATTTAACTCTTGTAACCATTTCAGCAGTAATCATTTAATCAAGAGATTCATATGTTCAATAGCAGAGAATAGATAAATCACAATCATAAATTAACATCCTAGGTTTTCCCCCACTCCATCAACTTATAGAAAGATATTAAAATCAAACTTGAGAAGGTATAGAAAAAAAAGTATAATTCAAGATTCAGATCCAAGATATATACATTCAAAGGGGAAGGGTTCACCAACCAAATTCCAACCAAAATCCAAGAATTCAAAATTTTTAAAACATTCACAATTATTAATGGGCCCAAGGATACTCTCGCTTTCTACTGGTAGTACGAATCCTCACATCAGGGATCCATTGTCCTTGTTGGCAATCCTTTGACAAAAATGCCCCAAATCATTATGGGTGTTTTTGAATTGTTACAGAAACAACTCTCATACAAGTCATTCAAGTATGAGAGTGTAGAGGATAGGCGGAGATATCCAAAAAAGGGTAATAAAGGATTTTTTAAAAAAATTTAAGCTTACAACAACAATCTTGATATTTTCATACAAGCATTATGAAGTTGGTTAGATAAGCAAGAAGAGAAAAGTTTAAGAAAATCAGCCCTTGCTAGCCATTATTAAACATAACAAAGATGGATCATTTTACCTCCTTACTTAGATATCTTGCTTACTAGTAGGAATTATCCAAATATTGGATTGTCATGCCACACTTGTTTTCTTTCTCTTTGCTATCTCTTGTAGCAATGACAGTCTTCTCTCCCTTCTCAGCCATACTCCTTATTGTATCTCTCTTTTTTTCTTGTGTCCTGCATAGCTATTTTTTCCTTGTGTGTGTCCTCTTTTTTCCTCTCCTCCTCTTCCTCTTTGTAGGTGGAATAAGAGATAATGAATGGTTTCTTGTAATTGACTTGTTAGGGACTATTCGTATTCTTTTCTTTCTTTTTAAAGTTATATATATATATAT
>MNCI01001097.1:29643-84399 GCA_015680685.1 Gnetum montanum
TCAACAATGGATCATGAGTTTAATTCTCTTCATGATCACTATAATAAAATCAATAAAGTATGTATATTCACAAGTTGTAGGTTCAATTCTTAAATCAATAATTTTTGATATTTTAGAATTCATATTTTGCTAGATATTAGGTTTAATTCCTTTTGATCATTCCAACATAATATATATCTCTTTATCATTCAAAATTTTCATAAGATCCAAGGAAGGAGTTTTCAAATAGATTCATGATAAGGAGAGTTCAAGATACATAATCAAATAAGGTACCTTCTTTTTTAGGTCATCAGCGATGTGAATTTTCCCAGCATCTTACGAGCCTTGAAAGGTCATCATGTGACCTTTCTACAATAATGGAGAGGGTATTTATACTCTACTATTTCAAACTAAAAAGAGAAATGCATCACATTTAGATAAAATAAAATATAAAGCTACAGTATTTGCACATAATATCCCTAATTCATGGGTCAGGTTCCTCCAACTTGATTCATAGGTCAAGTTCCTCGATATGATCATTCTTTTGCATCTCAACATACCTACCTTAGCTCCTGAGGCACACCTTAGAGTATTGTCCTCTGTTTTTCTTTTTTTCTCAGCATCTCTGTTGAAATAGAACAGAAAATATTTTGTTTTTCCATATATTATTTATTATTATTATTTAAAAACATTCCCAGCATGTATTTTAAATCATAATTCTTATGCTTAAAGTATTTAAACATTTAATCATAATACATATAAAAATATGGTTAACAAATTTATTACTATTCCAATTAGCCATTTCCACCATAATCCAAATAGAGCACACATACAAGTTGTCAACAAACCATGCACACAAATGCACAGAAAGACTATTATAATTGTTAACAAAAAAACTCAAGGAAAAGTGGTTCGTTACAATTCGGATAAACAGTGTGAGAGTTATAGGCTCGAGAAGGCTTTGGGCTCTGAAAATCGCAAAAACTCCTTGGGCGTTATGGACTAAATGTAAAAAATCCAAAGTGTTTGATGATGTTTATATTATTTTTGCATTACGTTGATGGGGCCTCATCAATGGGGCCTAGTTGATGTAGTCTACTACATCGATAAGGCCTAGTTGACATAGCTGTTGACCACCATTTACTTTTGTTGACTTGGTTTAAACTTGAAAATTATAAAGATATTTTTAACAAAATTTAGATCAAATGGAAACCCAAATAGCCATGAACATGATGAAAATATGAGAAGAGGGTGTTGAAGTCCAAAAAATTAAGAAAATTAGGAAAAATGATAAAATGGTAAAAGAGGGTGAAAATGAGAGTTCAAGGAGCACAAATTGGTTTGCACAATGGAATATGCAAAATATAGGATTGTTACAATGTCAAAGGTAAGGGACTTAACTAACCAAACCAAGAGATATGCAAGTGGGTCCTTCCCATATTAGGCATCTATCCTTGTTACCCTTGCATAGCCCAAAATAGGAAGTTCATGGACCCCCCAGTTGATGAATGGTCATGAAACATTAAGGACCAACAAAAAAAATTCTATCCAAGAATTCCAAGATGTCAAACTAAGACATCGAGGATAACATAGAAACTGGTAGTAAGGTGAGTTATGATAGCATAAATGGATGACCGAGAAGGTGGGATGGAATCCTGAATTGAGGTCGTAAGAAGTTCCTTGTGGAATATGTGTTTAAAATGACCTAAGAAGATATATCCTTAGCCTAGACCAAATCTAGCCTCTTTCAGTGACTTCACATGGTCACTCTAAAATTGATTGACTCACTCAAGACACGAGAGTGCTCCCATAAAACAACCACCATTCCATAAAGAGAAAAAAAGAGAAGTAGGAAGTGAGAGAGAGAGGGCCTTAGTTAGAGGGGACATTTAGGCATGGGTGCATGTATTTCTAGTCACATAAATAGTGCTTGTAGCTTGTTTATTTGTCTAAGGGGTGTGCTCTAAATTTCCATCATGTTTTTTCTTGTTGTTTTTGTTGTTTTCTTTTTGGATGGGAACCACACCATGCAAAGACTTTATTTGACTTCCTATTAGTGGTTGGAATGGAATGATAAGAAGTTCATGAAAAACACCCAAGAACTCAAGTAAGTAGAAGAGTATGAGTATTGAGTCCCTTTGAAGTCACACCCTCTACAAATCTTTGAATCTTTCCCAATTCCAGAACTACCAAGGTCACTAATTGATTAAATTTTTTTTTAATAGAAGGGACCTCAAACTCCTAGAATAAGAAAAACCATAGAGTTTATTGGATAGGAAGATGACATGGACTCACTACCTATTCCATGAAAAATAAACCATGTCATAGTCATCAAACATTAGAATTGAAAAATAGAAACCAGACATTAACAATCACAACATTAAGCACAAATCATCATTAGTAAACAACAATAGTGGAACTATGTCTTGTGGTAATAAAGCACTTTTATTAGCAAAAATAATGAAAAGTCACACTTAAACAAAGCAAAATAAAGTAAAATATACAAGTGTAAAATAATCAACAAAAGTTCAAAGGTACTAATGATGGTGCAAAATTTGTAAAATAAATAACTTGTAAAATTAGAAACATGGAAAAAAAAAGTAGAAAAACTGAGAAACCATATGGATTGTTAGCATGGATGGCCATCTTTCCCATGACTGAATTGGAAGGTGGAGATTTGAAAAATAGAATGTGGTTGTCCATCCGTTAAAGTGGTAATTGCACTAGCTTGTCTTGGTTCTAAGAAAGCTTTCACTTGTTGGATGTTGACCAATTGCTTTTTATTTGGACTTTCAAATTTGTAGATTAACATGGCCCCAAAGAAAAAGGATTGATCAATTATATAGGATCCCTTTCACAATGTTTGGAACTTTATCTTCTGGGGTACATGTGTGGGGTTCCAATAGAGAACCTTATCCCTTGTTTGAAATGTTATTTTCTATATTTGGAGGTCATGATGTTGATTATTGAATGCCTTGTGCACCTCATTCAAAGATAGGGCCACCAATCAATTTTCATCTAGCATATTCAGGTTGATCAATCTTTATTTCTGGGCTAGACTTAGGTCAAGATTTAGATCATAGGCTGTTGAGAGTCTATAGAGCTTAGACTAAATCGGAAGTATTGGAATTTTTTCATACACTAACTCATAGGGAGAGTAGCCAATAGGGAGTTTAAATGTGGAGTGATAGGCCTAGAGGGAATCATTAAATTTGGTGCTCGAATCTCTCCTATATTTGCTTATGGTTCTTGTTAAGATCTTTCTGATCTCCTGGTTAGTTACCTCTGCTTGACCATTGGCTTAGGGGTGGTAGGGTGTTAATTTATGTTCAACCCTCAAGTGTTGCATCAATTTTATAAAAGTAGCACCTATGAAATGAGTTCCACTTTTAGAAATTAGTGTATGTGGCACCCAAAACCTATTTACAACATTTTATTGTATAAATCTAGTAGCAATGGATGATGTACAATAAATAACAGCTACTGTTTTTGCCCATTTTGTGTAGTAGTTAACTACTATGATGATATATGTCTTTCCATTAGACATGGGTGTGATGGAACCCATGAAGTCAATGGCCCATATGTCAAAAGACTCTAGTGGTTGAATCCACTATTGAGGATCTTTCATTTGAGTGGTCATCCCACCATCTCATTGCTAAGATTCACAAGATTGGATAAATTGGTGGGCATCCCTGAAGATTGTAGGCAAATAGTATCTTGCCATCAAGATTTTTATGGTCATGTGTCTCCCTGCATAGTGGCCTCTACAAGGGCTTATGTGAGCATCTTGGAGAACATGTAGTTGATCTTCATCAGGGACACACCAACGAATCAGGCCATCAGTGTACACCTTATAAAGATATCCATTGATTTCCATGAAGTATTTGGCCCAATGAAGAAATTGTTGCTTCTTTCTAAAGTAAAGATCTTGTGGCATCTCATGAGTGAGAAGATGGATGACGATGCCATTATACCATGTTGTTTCTACTAGCATTTGATCATTTAATGGTCCTGTAAAGAGGAGTTCATCTAGAAATTGATCAAAGTGTAGGCTCTCCTCATCTTTATTATCTCATCTTAAGTGAGAGGTGGTCAACAATGAAATTTTTTATTCTTTTTCAATCTACCATTGTAAGATCAAATTCTTGCAAGATCACGAGCCACCATATGATATGAGGGCTCACCATTGGCTTGTTCATGAGAAAGCGAATTGCACTATTGTCCATGTGCACAAATACTTTGTAGCCAAGCACATAGTGCTTAAACTTTTCAAGAGCGTACACCACAGCCATTAGTTCTTTTTCTATGGTGCTGTAATTTAATTTTTCTCCCACAATGCTTCGACTTGTGTAGTGGATGTAGTATGGATGCTGCTTATCATCCAGTTGCATAAGCACTACTCCTAGGGCATAGTTAGATGCATCTGTCATGATGTGGAATGGTTTAGGCTAGTCTAGTGTCCATAGAATTTGTGTTTCTATGAGTTTCTCCTTTAACCATTGGAATGCATGTTCATATTCCTTGGTCCATATGAAAGGTGCATCTTTCTTTATAAGCTCTACCAATGGTTTTATGATCTTAGAGAAATTCTCTATGAATTGTTAGTAGTAGCCATTATGTCCAAGGAAAGACCAAACATATTTAACTATCTTTGGCTGGCATATTATTCCTTGGATGATCCTTATTTCTTAAGGGTCTACCTCAATCCCTACTTGAGTAATTCTATGCCCTAGTACAATGCCTTCTTGGACCATGAGATGGCTCTTTTGCCAGTTAAGTGAAAAATTTGTTTTCACACATCTTTTCAGTACTTTCTCAATGTAGTCTAAGGCTTGCTCAAATGTAGCTTCATAGGTGGAGAAGTCATCCATGAGGACTTCCACACCACTACCAATCTGCTATTGAAAAATTCTAAGGATTAGGCATTGAAATGTTGCAGGGGCATTACACAAACCAAATGCTAAGGATTAGGCATTGAAATGTTGCAGGGGCATTACACAAACCAAATGCCATCTTACAATATGCAAAAGTCTCCTAGGAACTTGTGAATGTTGTATTGGCCTAATCTTCTAGTGTAATTTGGATTTGGTTATAGCCACTATAACCATCCAAGAAGCTATAATAGTAATGCCTAGAGATAGTGTCCAACACTTGATCCACAAATGGCAATGGGAAATGATCTTTAATTATCACCATGTTCAATAGCTTGAAGTCAATGCAAACTTGCCACTTGCCACCTTTCTTTGGCATAATTACAAGTGGGCTAACTCACTCACTATCCAAAATGGGATAGATGAACCCCATCTTGAGGGGTTATTCTATTTCCTCCTTGATAATCTACTTCAATTTGGCATTCAACCATCTCTATGGTTACCTTCTTGGCTTCATGGCTAGGTCATTGTAAATGTGATGCTAGCATATCCTTGGATTGATTCCTGTCAACTCAAGATATGACTAATCAAAGGATATTGGCCATTTGTTAACCACCTTTAACAGCTTTTCTTTTTATTTAGAAGCAAGTTTGGCATTGAATATGACCTGCTTACCATTGTTTTAAAATACATACTACTGGTAAATTTTTCAACTCTAAGGGCTCTTACTTCAAGTTATTAGGGATTTCCAACTCTCCCTAATAGGTATCATCATCTTCATTATCAAAGAGTAGGTGATGAACTTACTCAAGTTCATTCATGCCTTCAACATAAGCACATTTTAGGCTCTCAATTAGTTTCATGTATAATGTGTTGCTATCTAAGTCAGCTATCAACCACTGGGTGCCCTCCTATTTTGTGGCTGTTGCGTATAGACACCTTGGAATATTTGTTTCTTGTGCACATTAATTACATGCTTTGATGTATGTACTTTTGATGGACCAAATATTTTGCACGCAATTGCACCCATTATCGCTATACACAAAGCATGGAATCTACTTCTTCTCTAAATTTTCAAATTTATTTTCCTTGGATATTTTCAAGGAGAGGTCTCTTATGTCCATACGTGTGTTCATCATGCTTAACCAAGCCCTTCCCATAATAATGGAAAAGTCACCTTTGCAGGTTTCAACCTTGATCACTAGAAAATCAACAAGATAGGACCACCCACAAACTATGATCACAATGTCCTTTACTAATCCTAGAGGGATAGTAATTAATTGGTCAACCAATTCCAAATGAATGTTTCTCTTCTTAAGAGTTGGTAGGTTCTAGGCTTTGTACATGTCATGGGAGATGAGATTGATACCAAAACCAAAATCAAGAAGACCATGGCATGGCTCATGTGCAAAAATTTGTAGGTAAATGAGTGGACTTCCTGGGTTAGATCCTTTTATGGGAAGATTATCATCCTTGATCCAATTGAAAATAGCATGAGTTAACATCATAGTGCAGATCTGAGGCAGCATTTGGTTTGAAGGGCACTCAAAGGTATTTGATGTAGAGGATGAGGGTACGAAAGATGTAGGATGATTAGCCGTACTAGGTTGTGATTGCTAAAGAGGACTGTTGAGTCAGAAGAAGGATCTTTTCTAGATCGATTGTCCAATCCACTTGGCTAGAAAGCTGGTTGTGAATGTATGCCCTCATAGCATTTTTTTACTGTAGTTGTCGAGGAATCTCACCTTACATGGATGAGTCAGGAGGTAACTAAGTTGATGGAAGAGGTGTATATGTAGATGAATGTGGAGGGTGGTATGGATATGGGTTTTCTCCTCGAGTAGATGGTGAATGTGTTCGATGGTACTCTGGAGGGTAAGAGTGATGCTGAAATGAGACATGGCTTGCAGAACTTCTTGGAGAAACAGGTTGCTCAATGTAATACCCATATGGATTTGGTTACCTATAAGGGTACTGTTACCTTGGTAATGGCATTCCCCATGATTGTGGTTGGTGCCATTATTCGAATTGCTCATATGGTTGTGATGGAGCTCCACTTAGGTAGTAAGCTTATTGTTACTAGTGGAACTGCCTTAGATTTCCTTAAGGATAAGACAATCATCTGGGTGCTTACCTATGCACTAGTCAAGGATTCAATGTGTACATCCTAGACTCTTGTAAGTGTGACATCATAGGGAAACATCCCTTTGGATGTTCATATTAACAAATGTCACAGCCAATTTCATCATCAAAGTTGGTTTCCACAACTACCTCTATGGTAGTAGCTTTGCCCTTACCTCTTTGGTAGGCATGTTTAGCTTCTTTTTGCCTCTTGCAATTATGATCAATATTTTTCTCTTTAGATTCTTTAGCATTCCTCATAGTAGTTTGGAATTTTCCATCCAAAGAGTCCCATAATTTATCAACCTTTGCCAAAATATCAAATAGATTTTTGGATGGGCAAGGTTTTCCTATTCACCACTTCATTGAGTGGTGACTCCTCATCACAAAATCAAACCTCCAATTTCCTAATGGAAGGATCCCTATTATACTCTTTTACACTTTTCCTCTTTCGTAACTAACCTTCTTCTTTTGCTACCTACTCTATCAGCCTTTGGATCTAATGAGCTCTTAGTTTATATAGTCTCCCTTAGGCATACACCCTAAGAGTTCTTCTAGTTTTTGCATGGAGCCTATATATGATGTGGCGAAGTTGTTCCCTCTAGGAATAACCATGGGCAGGGCATTAGTGTAAGAGTGAATAATGTTTACCCATAGTGGCATCCAAGGGTTCATGTGTTCCTTGTTTCCATCCTTAGATCTACCTTCTTAGATTAGACACTTTGGAGTATGTTTGATATTTATCGTTGAATAGCTCCAACATGGTACTCCATCTGTAGATAGATTCTAGCTCTAAGGAATGGTACTAGCTTTCAGCTTCCTTGATGAATGTCCTAGGGAAAAGCTTGAGGTTTTACCAATCATTTTCAATGTTTTGTAAGGAACAGGCATTGTAGAAAGCTTGTAGATGTATCTATGAATTAGATTTGTATCCATCCTCAAATCTTGGGATATTATTCATGTCTAAGCACTTTGTCCTACTATCTTTCACATGTTTGGTTGGGATCTTCATTGCTTTTACAATGTTGAGCATGCTTCAAGTCACCAATAGAGGTTCATCATCATCACTGCATCAATGATACCAATGATGGTTTTAGCCACCCCTTTGATCTTGGTGGCCTTCATGGTCATTGTTGTCTCGTTGATTACTTTCATCATGATGATTTCGATGGTAGCTTCTATGAGAACGAGCATATGAAGATAAATGTTTAGAATTAGATGAAGAGGATAGAGGAGAAGGTGGACCACTACTACCACCACAGTCTCTACCATCACTTTTTCACTCATTACAATTCCCACCCTTAGATCCCTTGCCATTGCAATGCTTACCCAAGTCCCTACCTTAACTATCACTCTTTCTTGAACCTAGTTTATGAATAGTGAATTGCAGGTTTAAGGTCACACCCTCATCACCAATAATAGAGGGTGGAGAATTTTCATATTGAGAACCCTCAAGAGGAGGATTCACATTATCATCTTAGTTTAGCAGGAATAAGGAATTAGTGAAATGTTTCCCCTTTTCAAGCTCATGGTGCTTTGTCTAGTGTTGATACTTCTTGCATTGTGTTTTAGTGGGATGCTAATCCCAAGTGTCATGATTATCCACAATGTATTCCTTGTGAAGATCGGAGATGCCTAACTTCTTAAGTGTTTGAAACAACATCTCGAGCCTAGATTAATCAGGGGGAAATACAATATTTCCTTCCATGTCATGCCATCACAGCTATTCATCCTGATGTAGAATGAAGGTGAAGTTTGGTACATACTCATTTGGATGAGTATATACCACATTGCACTCCTATGGGACTAGCGGTTGACATCTTCATGCCTATGTGAAGAAGAAATTTTGCAAAACAAATAAAATTATCAATGTGCTTAGTAGTTATATGTCATGTGAAAGTGATGTTAACCTTGAGCTTGTTCAACAATTTTAATAATATCTACTAATCCTAGATAGCTCATGTTTCAACAAAAAATTCCTTGAAAACAATGCCAATGGGGAGCGGTGAGGTACCCCTATTCCTAACCATATAAATCACAAAGTGTTAACATGTGATCTAGTTGAATTTCGTGGACTTTATAGTTTCTAGTGCACTAGTCTTCTAGGAAGTAAACCTTGCCTTAAGGTCATCTATTATCTTCCCAATTACACTTGAGATGTACACTAGTATGGTTAAGTGTAATTAAGGCCTCTGTTTTGTATCATTTTGAATTTTATGGCCTTGGTGTTTAAAGAGAGATAAAGTAATTATATTAACTAATTAACTAGTATCTAAGTAGTCCTAACATAATCATCTGGTCCCACTTTTCATACATGTCTTGAATCCACGTATCCACTACTAGGTTACCAAGCGCTACGCTATTGGGCATACCAAGCAATAACACTACTAGGATTACCAAGCGAATATGTGTTACACTCGTTGCAGTTGTACTTATGTGTTTAATCTATCTAGCTTATCCTACTTAATAACTTTATTAGCTTAATTACAAGAAAACATTAAATAAATAATAAAAAACATTAAATGAATAAATGAAACATTTAAGCTATCCAGAATGCTACAAGGTTTATCAAAAAGTTCATCTTTATGGCTGTACACACTATTATGCTCAAGTACAAAAATGCTTGAATAAAGATCTATACACTTAATGACTCTTGCTGTGGGCACTTAGGAAAAATGTTCTAACTTTTAAATAGACAAATACAAGAGCTCTGCTACAACTATGAAAAAATGATGCCATAAATGAAGCTGGTGAGCACGTATTGATAGTCTAGGATATACCCCTATGTCAATGGGGCCGTGTTGATGCAATAGACCACATCAACATGGCCTCATTGATAGGGCCTAGTCAATGGGGCCTAGTCAATGCAACAAACTACATCAATGGGGCCAAGTTGATAGGGCCTAATCAACACAAAAAATTGAAACTCATCAATTAGTTACTAGTTAGTTAAACATTCAATCACTCTATTTTCAGCACATAGGCAATTAAATTGATAAAAGATAAAATGATAAAAATTCATGTACCTCAGTGCCACTTAACCATACCAATGAACCTCACCAGTGAAACTAGGAAGACTACAATTGTAATGATTAGATTCACTTCCTAGAAACTGATGTACTTAGAGAGCTAAAGTCTATGGAATTCGAGAACACTGCTAAGTGAATGTTGGTGATTCATATGGTTGGACATAGGATATACTTGCCACTCATCATTGGTGCCATTACTAAGGAGTTTAGTTAGCTATGTGTGCTATCTAGGACTTAGTGAAATTTTTCAAATTATTGTAATGAACCTGTTAAAGCTAAATCATTAAGCTAATTAAGTATAATATAGGCACATTATTATCAAGAACCTAAAATGTCTTTTTCTCATAGGGTTGATTCTTCACTACCATCTGAGCACACATCAAATTAGCAAAGAAGTGAAGGGTAGAGATAGCCAATGGCCCAACAATGTAAATTTTTCTATACTCATCTTGATGAGTATGTGCCAGATTTCATCTTCATCCTACATTAGGATAAACAACTGGGATGGAGGAACATGGAGGGTAACATTGTGTTGCAACCCAATCGATCAATTCCTATGATGCTGCACCAAACTCTTATGAAATTGGGCATCCAAGGACTCAATGCTGAATATGTTATGCAGGACTATGATAATTGAGACTACTATCCCACTAAAGCATAATGTAGGAAAGATTAACAACAAGAGAGGCACTATGAAGCATCGAAGGAAAATGGTTCACTAACCCCTTATTCTTGATGGGCTAGAAATGGAGATGAGTTCTTCTCTGGGGATTCTCAATTCACTAACTCTTCTCTCCTTGTCTTTGATGATGCAACCCAAACTAGAACTTGTAATCCACTTTCAAGAATCTTAGTTTGAACAAGAATAGATCCCATGATCATGGGGGATCCAAAGGTGGGAGTCAAGGCAAAGACAAGGACAAGCATAAGGATGATGATAAATATGATAATCGTGGTCATGAGTGAAGAAGAGGGGGTGGTAGGCACCATGGTGGTGCTAGTCCTCCTTCCTCTTCACCTTTTAAATCCTCATCTTCCTCCTCTAACTCTAATCAAAGTCGCAAAGAACATGACCATGATGGAGGTGACCGATGAGATAGGGATAATCATAGGTCCTGTTGAAATAGTAGAGACCAAGGGTGTGGACAATCAAGGGAGGCCCATCACAAAGAACAAAGGGATAGTAGAGGGCATCATAGACATAATGGCCATCATAAAGACCACCATGATTATGATGAGCCTTTACTTACAACTTGAAATATGCTAAACATTGCAGAGGTTGTGAGAATCCCAACAAGGTATGTGAAAGATAGCCAGATCAAATGGTTAGATATGAACAATGTATTCAAATTTAAGGAGGAAGATAATTCCAATCCATAGAACCATCTTCAAGCCTTTCATGATGGCTATGCCTTGCAAAACATCAAAAAAATGGCAAAAATTAAAGCTATCACAAGGACATTGATTAAAGAAGCAGAAAGTTGGTATTGGTCCTTAGAGTCGAAATCAATCCATCAATGAGTACAATGCTTGAGCTCTTCAATGACAAGTATCAAACATACTCTCGTGTGTCTAATTTGAGAAAGTAGATCCAAGGTAGAAAACAAGGAACACATGAAACCTTGGACGTAGCCATGGGCAAGCACTATTCTCTTTTACACCGATGTCCTAGCCATGGTTATTGTTAAAAGGAGTAGCTTCATCATATCATAGATGGGCTTCAGTCTGAAACCAGGAGAACTCTTAGGATCTATGCCCAAGGAAGAATTTTAGAATTAAGGGTTTATCATATTCAAAGGATGATTGAGCAAGTTACCAAAGAAGAAGGAGAGTTGATAAAAAGGAAAAGTATTGAAGAGTATAACTGGAACCCTTCGATCCACAAGAGGGAGGTTTAATTTTGTGACAATGAGGAGGAGGCACCATTTGATAAGGTGGTGCAACACAAAACCTTGCCAATCCAAAAATCTATTTCTGAAATTTTGGCTAAGGTGGACAAAATGTGGGACTCTTTGGATGAAAAATTCCAAACTACTCTAAAAATAGAATAATCCAAAGAGCAAAGTAGTGATTTTGATCGCAGAAGAAGGAAGGAAGCTGAACATGCCTATCAAAGGGGTAAGGGCAAAGTTGTTGCTATAGAGGAGGTTGTGGACCTAGAATCAAATGATGATGGTGGATGTGACATTTTCCAATATGAACATCCTAAGGAATTTTGTCTTGTTGTGTCACACTTGTAGGAGTCTAGGATGTATGCTCTAAATTTTATATTGGCAAGAAGGTAAGCACCCAGAAGGATGCCTTATCCTCAAGGCAATCTCAGGTAGTTTTACCAGAAACAAGCCTACTATCCAAGTGGAACTCCACCACAACCTTATGAGCAATACCAATAGTGGCAACATCCATAATCGTGGGGGATGCCACCACCGAGGTAGGAATATCCTTACTATCAACCAAATCCATATGGATATTATGTTAAATAACCCATTTCTTTGCATGACTCTTCTAGTCATGCCTCATTATAGCATCACTATTATCCTCTGGAGTACATAGCTTAATCTCCATCTCCAAAAGTGGAATCCCCAATCCACATTGTCCTCCTTATTTTTCTACACTTGTAACACAATTACCACCTTCTCCATCAATGTAGGATAAAATTTCAGCCCAACCACAGTAACATAATGCCACCAAGGCTATTAACTTATAGCTAACTCCTCAGTCAAGTGCTTCAAAGACTATATCCCAAAAAAGACATTTCTTCCAAATCAACAATCCTACCAAGTCCTCACAATGACAAGTAGTTGATCACCCTAATTCTCCCTCATCCTCTACATCATCCACATTCAAGAACCCTTCAAATCAAATGCCTTACAAAGCACATACCATGATGTTGATCCATGCTATCATGGATTGGATAAACATTGGCCATCTTCCTAGGAAACTATTTGATCCTAGGAGTCCCCTTATCTATTTGCAAATCGCTGGGAATGAACCTTCCAAGGCTCTTCTAGATTCAGGTTCTAGTGTAAATTTGATTTCTCATGAGATGTATAAAGCCTGAAACCTACCTCCACTAAAAAAGAATAACATTCATCTTGAGTTCATAGATAAATACATCATTATTTTCTTCGGACTGGTGGAAGATATTGTGACTACTATCTATGCATGGTCCTATCCTGTCGACTTCCTAGTGATTTGAGTTGATAACTACAAGGGGGATTTTCCAATCATCATGGGAAGGGCTAGCTAAATACTATTGATGCATGGTTGGAAATCAAAGACCTCACGTTAGAGATTTTCAAGAAAAATGCATTCAGGAAGATAGAGAAGAAGAGAGTTCCATGTATTGTGTATAGTAACACAAGGTGCAATTGCATGCAAAAATTATGGTTTATAAAATGTACACCTATCACAGCATGCAAATAGTATACAAATGTGTCTAAAATATATAAGTTCCTATATTCCAACCTTACTCCTAAGCAAAAAGAAAAGCTGTTGAAGGTGGTTAACAAGTTGCCAATAGCCTTTGATTGGTCATATCCTAAACTCATTGGGATTGATCCTAGGATATGCTAGCACCACATCTATACAAATCCTTCCATAACATCAAAAAGATAGTTTCAGTCATGATTGAGTCCCAAACTCAAGAAAATCATCAAGGAGATTGAACAACTCCTCAAGGTAGGATTCATTTATTCCATTATTGATAGCAAGTGGATTAGCCCACTTGTGATAGTGCTAAAAAAATATGGAAAATGGAGAGTATGTACTGACTTCAGGCTATTGAACATGGCAAATTACAAGGATCATTTTGCATTACCATTTGTGCACTAGGTGTTAAACACCATTTCTGGGCATTACTACTATAGCTTTTTGGATGGTTAAAGTGGCTATAACCAAATTTAGATTGCACCCAAGGATCAAGCCAAGATAACATTCACAAGTCCCTAGGAAAATTTTGCATACTACAAGATGCCATTTAGCCTTATCTTAAGCATCTTTCAATAGCAAATCGGTAATGAGGTGAAAGTCTTCATGAATTACTTCTCCACCTATGGGACTACATTTGAGCAAGCCCTAGACCACCTTGAGCAAGTGTTAAAAAGGTGTGTAAAAAGAAATATTTAGCTCAACTAGTAGAAAAGCCATTTGATGGTCCAGGAAGGAATTTTTTTGCAACACAAAATATCTAAAAAAGGGATTGAGGTGGATCCTAAAAAGATTAGATTCATCCAAGGAATTACCTGCCAACCAAAAATTGTCAAAGATGTTTGGTCATTCCTTGGTGACACTAGCTATGACTGACACTTCATAGAGAATTTCTTTAAGATCACTAAACCATTGGTGAAGTTGAAAAAGAAGGATGCTCTGTTTGTCTAGACTAAGAAATGTGAGAATGCATTCTAGCACCTTAAGTAGAAGCTTGTAGAAACTCTAATTCTATGAGCACCTGATTGGTCTAGACTATTCAACATCATTATAAATGCATCAAATTATGCCTTGGGATCTATGCTTACATAGTTGGATAATTAGAAATATCCTTACTACATCCACTACATGAGTCAAAGCATTGTGGATGCAAAGCTGAACTACACCACAAAAAAGAAGAAATTGATGGCAGTGGTGTTTTCCTTGGAGATGTTCAAGCAATATGTGCTTGGATATAGGATGTTTGTGCACATTGACCATAATGCAATCTAGTTTCTAATGAACAAACCAACAATGAGTTCTTGTATCATACAGTGGCTTTTGATCTTACAAGAATTCAATCTTACGATGATAGATCAAAAGGAAACTAAGAATGTGGTTGCAAATCGCTTGTCTCAGTTGCAATGGAACAAAAAATAGAAGGAGAGCTGACTGGCTGATCAATTTCATGATGAACTTATCTTTACTAGGGCTATAACTGAAAAAATTCCTAATGAGCTTAACTCAAATGATTGCATTCTCACCTATCTTCTCACACAAGAGATGCCACAAGAGTCAAACCATAGGAAGAAACAACAGTTTCTTCATCAAGCCAAGCACTTGATGTAAATCAAAGGACACATGTACAAGGTATGCACCAATGTCCTAGTTTTTTGTTGTATCCCTGATGCTGATCAACTACATGTTCTTCAAGATGCTCATAAGGATCCTTGTGGGGGCCATTATGCAAGGAGATGCACACCCATTAAGATCCTAATGGTAGGGTATTATTGGTAGAGATTTTTCAAGGATGCTCACCAATTCATCTGATCTTGTGAATGTTACCAATATGATGGTGGAATGATTGCTTGTATGAGGGGTCTTCAATAGTGGGTTAAATCACTGAAACCCTTTGACATCTAGGGCATTAACTTCATGGGTCCTATCACATCCATGTTAAATGAAAAGGTGTACATAATCATCATTGTCAAGTATTGCACCAAATGGGTAGAAGTGGAAACCATCACCAATTGTACATCTTTGACAATTACTCGATTTATACAACAAAATGTTATAAAAAAGTTTGGGATGCCACATGCATTGACTTTTAACAATGGTACCTGTTTTACAAGCACTACCTTTTGAAAACTCATGCAACACTTAGGGGTGGAACATAAACTAACAACAATTTATCAACCCCAAGCTAATGGTCAAGTTGAGGTTACCAATAAAAATAACTAAGATCTTAATGAGAAAAATTAACAAATATAGAAGAAACTGGAGCACTAAACTTAATGATGCCTTGTGGACCTAGTAGTTCATATGGAAACTCCCTATAGGCTATTCCTCCTATGAGCTAGTGTATAGAAAATTGTCAACTCTTCCTATTCAATTTGAGCTCTGTATACTTTCAATAGCTTATGACCTTGACCTTAACCTTAACCTATCATAGAAATAATGATTGATGAACCTTAATGTGCTAGATAAGAATCAATTGGTGGTTCTATCTTTAAATCAAGTCCATAAGGCATTCAACAAGAAATGCCATGACCTTAAAATTATGAAGGTAAAATTTCAATTGGGAGATAAGATCCTCTACTAGAACCCCACACATGTGCCACAAAGAACTAACTTTCAAATGTTGTGGAAAGGGCCTTAAATCATCTATAAAACCTTTTCTTATAGGGCCATGTTGATGCATAAGCCTAAAAGCCCAAATAAAAAACTATTAGTGAATGTGCAACAAGGACAACCTTTTCATGAGCCAAAGGGAGCCAATGACAATAACACCTTCTTAGATGAACAGGCATGCTGAATATTTTAGATCTCCTCCTTCTAACTTAGTTGTGAAGAAGATGACTATCCATGCTAATCGTACAATGTGGCTCCTTAGTTTTAACACTTTTTGGTTTTGCACCTTTTTGGCTTTTTACATATTTTTTTACACAAGTTTTTTGTTTAACAACATCATTAGTACATTTTTTACTTTTTTACATATTTTAAAATTTCTTTTATATTTTACTTTATTTTGGTTTGTGTTTTTCTATGTCTATCTTCTTTTCCTTTATCACCAATAGGTCACAGTGCAGCTACAATTACTTTTGATGGTGGTTTGTACTATAATATTACTTGATTACTAGTGTCTCGGTTTTATCTTTAAATTTTGGTATTAATAACTAAGAAAATGTTTCTTTTTCATAAAATAAACAGTGATTCCACATCATCCACCCATCCACAAACTCTATGGTGTCCCTTGTTTTGGAAGTATGAGGTCCCTTCTTTTATAAGAACTTTAATGAACTTCTGACCTTAGTAATTTCTAAACTTGAGAAGCATTAAAAGGATTGATAAGGATGTGACACTAAGGGAATTTGATGTTCTTTGTACTTGCCTACCCTCTTAAGTGTAGGAGTGTTTTTATGGATTTTTTACCATTCCTACATCAACCAATAATAGGAACTTAAAGTCTTTGCATGGTGTCGTTTCCATCCCAAACTCATAAAAATATAAAACTCAAAAAAATGATGGGAATTCAAAGCACATTCCTTAGACTCAATAATGGGCTATATGCACTAGTTATGGGATGAGAAAGACATGTTACCCATGCCTAAAGGTCCCCTCTAACTAAGGCCCTTTCTCACTTTGTACTTCTCTTTTCTTCTCTTTAAGGAATGGTGATTGATTTATGGGAGCATTCCTATGTCTTGAGGTGGATGAATTGGTATGAGAGTATCAATGCAAAGTCACTGGAAGTGGTTGGTTTTGATATAGACTAAGAATGGACTTTATAGGATCATTTTAAATATAGAATCCACAAGGGACTTCATGTAACCATGATTCAAAACTCCATTCCACCTTCTCTTTTATCCACTAGTACTTCCAAAAATTCACCTCACTACCGAATTGTCATGGTTTTGTTCAATGTCTTAGTTTGATGTATCAAAATTTTTAGGTAGTTTCTTATAGGATTTGATCCTTAACTTTGCACAACCATTAATCACCCATGGGGCCCATGGACTCCTTGGTTTGAAAGCATGCAAGGGCATTAATGGCATGATACTACTTTGGGAAGGATCCACTTGCGTACCTCTTGGTTGGTTAGTTAAGTTTTTTATCCTTAGGCATTTTCACGATCAAATCTTTTGTGCATCCCATTAGTGACATTCAATTGTGCACTCTTTCACAATGGTCTCTAATGACCAACTCTTATTGTTGTGAACTATCTAACCCTCTTCAAGTCTTTCATCATGTTCATGGTTTTTTTTCTGGCTTTCCATGAACTTCATGTGGACTAAACACTTTATTTTTTCCTTATCTTTCATGTTGAATATTTTTTTAGCCTAGAAACATCTAGAGCCATAACTTTCAACATTCTTGTCTGATTTACCTTGTTTTTCAATCCTACCACTACCATAGGTAAGCTCTACATTGTGGAGGCCATAAAGTGTAATTTTTTTCAAAATTCCTCATGCTACCCCAAGGGTTTCATGAATAAAATAACATTAAAATCATCAATTTATGAGGTTAAACCCTTCCAACGAACTCCAGTAGCCATAAAAATCAACTAATATTTGAATAATTAATCTACCATGAGCACTACTTAACCAAGTGTAACTACCAAAATAGACAACGTACCTAAATGCTATAAGTTACACATCACACATGAATCCTTGATTTTGTTGTGATCATAGATGGCACTAGCAAGGAAAGCATGGACTAGAGGTGGGACCATAACTAATATCGATTAAATAGCAAACATAAGTATGAACACTTTGAGCATACATTAACACTTGGTAATGCCAGTAGCGTCTAATGCTTAGTAACGCAGTCATCTTGAAACATGTTCAGGATGTATATGAAAAGTTGAACCAGCTTCTTACAATAGGAGTAGAGAAATATTAATTAGTATTAGTTAGTTAAATAATCAATCACTCTATTTTTGGAACTTAGGTAATTAAATAAATAAAAGATAAAATGATAAAAATTAGATGCCTCAGTTACACTTAACCATACACTTACACTTCACAAGTGGAACTGAGAAGATAATGATTGCAATAATTAGATTCACTTCCTAGAAATTGGTGTACTTAAAGAGCTAAAGTTTGTAGAATTTGACTAGATCGCTTAGTGAACAGTAGTGATTTGTATGGTTGGATGTAGGAACTACTCGCTACTCATTGACACCATTGCGAGGGAGTTTAGTTAGCTTCATGCACTATCTAGGACTTTGTAAAATTATTCAATATCATTGTAATGAACCTATTAATGCTAAATCATTAAGCTAATTAAATATACTATAAGCATACTCTTATCAAGAACCTAAAATGTCTTCTTCTCATAGGGCTGATTCTTTGCCACCATTCGAGCATACATCTAATCAACAAAGGTGTGAAGGGTCAAGATAACCAATTTCCCAATAATGCCATGTGGTATATACTCATCCCAATGAGTATGTGTCTAATTTCACCTTCATCCTAGATCACAATGAATTATGGTGAAGAGACATGGAGGGAAACATTGTGCTACTACCCAATTAATTATTTCCAGTAATGCTACACCACACTCCTATGCAATTAGGCATCATAGACATCATGGCCACCACAGAGACCACCATGACTATGATGAGCGTTTTCTTGCAACTGAAAGTATGCTAAACATAATAGAGGTAATGAGAATTTTGATGAGGCATGTGAAAGATAGCTAGATCAAATAATTAGATATGAACAATTTCTCCAAATTTGAGGGGGGATACAATTCAAATCTACAAAACCATATTCAAGCCTTTCACGATGCTTGTGCCTTGCAGAACATCAAAAATGAATCAAAAAAATTAAATCTATTTCCAAGAACACTGATTAAAGAAGATGAAAGTTGGTACTGATCCTTGGAGCAAGAATCAATCCATCGATGGAGTACGATGCTTAAGCTCTTCAGTGACAAGTATCAAATATACCCTTGGGTATCCAATTTGAGAAAGTAGATTTAAGGTTGAAAATAGGATACACATGATCCCTTAGACACAGCCATGAATAGGTCGTATTCTCTTTTGCATTGATGTCCTAGCCATGATTATTCTCAAAAGGAGTAACTCTACCATATCTTAAATTGGCTTCGATTTGAAACAAGGAGAACTCTTAGGATCTATGCCCAATGGAGACTTTTAAAATTAAAGGTCCATCAGATCCAAAGGTTGATTGAGCAAGTTGCCAAGGAGGAAGGAGAGTTGAGAAAAAGGTAAAGTTCAAAAGAGTATAACTGGGACCCTTACATCTACAAGAAGGAGGTTTAGTTTTGTGATGATGAGGAGGAGGCACCTCTTGATGACATGATGCACCAAAAAACCTTACCATTCCAAAAATCTATTTCTAAAATTTTAGCTAAGGTGGAGAAGATGTGGGACTCTTTGGATAAAAATTCCAAACTACTTTGAAAATATAGAAGAATGCAAAGAGCATAGTAATGATAGTAATCTCATGAGAAGGAAGAAACTTAAACATGCCCACCAAAGGTGTAAGGGCAAAGCTGCTACTATAGAGAAGGTTGTGGACTCAGAATCAGATGATGATCATGGGTGTGACATCTACCAATATGAACATCTTAAGGAATGTTGCCCTATTTTGTCACACTTATAGGAGTTTGTCATGTATACACTAAATCCTAGGCTAGCAAGGAGGCAAGAACCTAGGAGATTACCTTATCCTCAGGGCAATCCTAGGCAATTCCACCAACAATAAGCCTACTATCCAAGTGGAGCTCCACCACAACCTTATGAAAAGTATCAACAGTGGTAACATACATAGTTGTGGGGGATGCCACCACCAAGGTAATAGTACCCTTACTAGTAGCCAAATCCATATGGTCACTATGTTCAACAACCTATTTCTCCATGTGACTTTTCCAGTCATGCCTCATTCCAACATCACTACTACCCTCATGAGTAGTATAGAGCTTAATATCCATCTCTAGGAGGGAAATCCCCATATCCATATACCCTCCTCATCCTTCTACACCTATACCTCCATTCTCAACTAAATTACCACATGCATCATCAATACAAGGTGAAATTCTAGCCAGCTACAGTAATGTAACACCATAAGAGTTGTTAAATTGCAACTGACTCCTTAAACGAATGATTTAGAGAGAAAATTCCAAAAAAGACCATTCTTCTAAACCAATAGTCCTACCAAACCCTCATAACCATAAGCGATTGATCACCTTAATTCTCCCTCATCCTCTATGTCATCTACATTTGAGAACCCTTCAAACCAAATGCCTCCCAAAGTGCATATTATGATGTTAACCCATGCTATCATGGAGTGGATAAAGACTAGCCACCTTCCTAGGAAACTATCTGATCCTAGGAGCCCCTTCATCTATTTGAAAATCACTGGGAATGAACCTTCCAAGGCTCTTCTAGACTCAAGTTTTGGTGTAAATTTGATTTCTCATGAGATGTAAAAACCCTACAACCTACCTCCACTCAAAAATAGAAACATTCATCTTGAGTTGATAGATCAATCCATCACTATTTCCTTGGGACTGGTGGAAGACATTGTGACTACTATTTGTGGATGGTTCTATCTTACTAACTTCCTAGTGATTCATGTTGATAACTACAAGGGGGACTTCCCGATTATTATGCAAAAGGCTTAACTAAGTACTATTGATGCATGGTTGGAAATCAAAGACCTCTCTTTGGAGATTTCCAAGGAAAATACCTTTGAGAAGATAGAGAAGAAGAAAGTTCCATGCATTACATAAAATGACATAGGGTGCAATTATGTGCAAAAATTATGATGCATAAAAAGCACAAAAATCATAGCATGCAAGCAGTGTGTAGATGTATCTAAAATTCAAAGGTTCCTATACATAGTAGCCACAAAACTAGAAGGAAACACCCAGTGGATGATAGCTGATCCTAATAGCATCTCAACACTTTGCATGGAACCAATTGAGATCCTAACAAGTGCCTATGTTAAAGGCATGAACCAAGTAGAGAACATCCATCATCAACCCTGCAATGAACCTAATGACATTTATTAGGAAGAGTTGGAAATCCCTAATAACTTTAAATAGGAGTCCCTAGAGTTAAAAACTCTACCCACCAATGTGGAATGTGCTTTCTAAATAATGGAAAGCTGGTGATAATCAATGCCAACCTTGCTCCTGAGTAAAAAGAAAAGTTGTTAAAGGTGGTCAACATGTGGTCAACATCCTTTGCTTGGTCATATCCTAAACTCACTTGGATTGATCCTAGGATATGCTAGCACTGCATCTATACTAATCCTTCCATACATTAAAAAACGTAACTACAGTGACGATTGAATCCCAAACTCAAGCATATCATCAGGGAGAAGACTGAACAACTCCTCAAGATGAGGTTCATCTATCCCATTGCAGATAGCGAGTGGCTTATCCCACTTGTGATAGTGCCAAAGAAAGGTGGCAAATGGAGGGTTTGTATCAACTTCAATTTATTTAACATGGCAACTTACAAAGATCATATTTCATTGTCAATTGTGGACCAGGTGTTGATCACCATTTTTGGGCATTGCTATTATAGCTTTTTAGATGGTTATAGTGGCTATAACCAAATTTAGGTTGCACCAAAGGATCACATGAAGACTACATTCATGAGCCCCTGGGGAACTTTTTCATATCACAAGATTCCATTTGATCTATGCAAGGCTCCTACCACCTTTCAACACCTTGTCCTAAGAATCTTTCAATAGTAGATCAATAGTAGGGTGGCAGTCTTCATGGATGACTTTTTCACCTATGGAGCTACATTTGAGCAAGCCCTAAACTACCTTAAGCAATTGTTGAAAAGATGTTTGAAAATAAACCTTTGGCTCAACTAGTAGAAAAGTCATCATATGGTTCAAGAAGGAACTATTTTGGAGCACAAAATATTTGAAAAAGAGATCAAGGTGGACCCTGAAAAGATTAGGGTCATCTAGGGAATTACCCATCAACTGGAAACTGTTAAAGATATCTAGTCATTCCTTAGTCACACTAGCTACTATTGGTACTTCATATAGAATTTTTCTAAGATCGCCAAATCATTGGTGGAGCTGACAAGAAAGAATGTTTCATTCCTCTAGACTAAGAAATGTAAGAATCATTCCAGCGCCTCAAGAAGAAGCTTGTAGAAACTCCAATTCTATGAGCACCTAATTGGTCCAAAACTTTCCACATCATGATGGATGCATTAAATTATACCTTGGAAGTTGTGCTTACATAGATGGAGGATCAAAAGTGTTCTTACTACATCCACTACATAAGTCAATCCATTATGGGTGCATAGCTAAACTACACCACAATAGAAAAAGAATTGATGGTGGTGGTGTTTGCCTTGAAGAAATCCAGGCACTATGTGCTTGGATACAAGGTTTTTGTGCACACTGACCATCATGCAATCTAGTTCCTAATAAAAAAACCAATGATGAGCCCCCGTATCATATGGTGGCTTGTGATCTTGTAGGAATTCAATCTTACAATCGTAGATTAGAAGGGAACCGAGAACGTGGTTGTAAACCACTTGTCTCAGTTACAATGGGACAACAAAGAGAAGAAGAGCTCACTATCTGATCAATTTCCTAATGAACTCCTCTTTACTAGGGCTATAACTAAACAAATTCCTAATGAGCCTAACTGGTATGATGGCATGCTCACCTATCTTCTCACTTAAGAGGTTCCACAAGATTTGGACCATACAAAGAAACAATAGTTTCTTCACTAGGTGAAATAGTTCATGGAAATCAAAAAACACCTTTACAAGGTGTGCACTGATGGCTTGGTTCATTGGTATGTCCCTATGCTAATCTACTGCACATTCTCCAAGATGTTCATGAAAGTCCTTATGGGGGCCACTATGTAGGAAGATGAAAAACCATTAAGATCCTAATGATAGGGTATTATTAGCCAACACTTTTTAGGGATGCTCACCAATTCATCCACTCTTGTGAATGCTACCAATGTGATGGTAGAATGACCACTCGTATGGAGCAACCTCAATAGTGGATCCAACCACTAAAATCATTCAACATCTAGGGCATTGACTTCATGGGTTCCATTAGATCCGTGACAAATGTAAAGGAATACATAATCATCGCTGCTAACTATTGCCCAAAATGGGTAGAAGTAGTAGCTATCACCAACTATACATCTTCTATAGCTACTCAGTTTGTACAACAAAATGTTGTAAACAAGTTTGGAGTGTTATGTGCATTGATTTCTAACAATGGTACTCATTTTACATGCAGTACCTTTCGAAAACTCATGCAATGCTTAGGGGTGGAGCATAAACTAATAACATCCTATCATCCCCCAAGCCAACAGTTAAGCTGAGGTTACTAATAGGGAGATCACTAAGATCTTAATGAGAATAGTTAACAAATATAGGAGAGAATGGAGCACAAAACTTAAAGAGTCATTGTCCTTTGCAAGAAGGAACTCCCATTAGACACCATAATATTAGGAACCTTTACCACCAATATTTATACTCAAAGTCATCATTGGGTAAGAGAAGTTGGTCAAATAAATGGTTTCCATTATGATTGATCAAAGCCATAATTTATTTGGTCCAAAAAGGAGAAGTCAGTTAGTGTGATGTTAAGGAGTAATCAAACTAGTGGGTTCAATGCTTAGGCTAGGTGCGGATGTTGATATCAATATCAAATCTTAGCCCTCAGAGGTCAACACTAATATTTTTACACCATTTTTTTAGTCTTTCATGGCAGTGGATCTAATGCAAATTGATAGACCAATGAATCGGGGATGAACTTGAAAGATCCAGATCAATCGATTGAAAGTCAATAAACTTCTTGAAAACAAACAAAGTTGAGGATGACTATTAGGTTGCAATAAGAGTTTTCTTTCAATTAAACAACCTTATATACTAGGGTAACTCTAGGGATTTATCTAGGAAATGACCCTTACATTAAGCTAGTTGTTCTCGTAGTATGCATTTCATGGAAACACTTATTATAACCTATAGTCACCCAAAGCTACCCTATGAAATGGGAATTAACCAATGGAAGATTCCTTGCTAACTAAGGGGAATGACCAGGGTAACTTTAGGGTCATTCTCACTATGCACATTTCATGCAAGCACTTATTATAATCTATAGTTACTCAAAGTTACCCTATTCAACTAGAATTAGCCAATGGGAGATTCCCATCTTTAGCCAGGAATGACCAGGGTAACTACGAGGGCATTCCCCTAATAATGCACCTACGTTACCCTATTCAATGAGAATTTACTAATAAGAGATTTCCTCCTAAGGGAAATGACCCCTAAGTTACCTTCCAAACCTATTCCCAACTTGATGCCCTTACATTCAAGGGGAAGAGTTCATAATTGCTCATTTGTTTACTTTTATATGGGTTCAATGAAAATGAGTGTTACATGGATACAACTATGGATTAGAAAATGTGTCACCATGAAAAATAAAATGTCACTCTATATTTCATCATTACTATGGACTCTATTGTGCTTGGATTTTGCTTATTGAAATGGTCACCCACTTATTCTTCCTACATGGTTGAAGGTTAAAATCACATACGATTCTATTTCATTCACCCGACAATGATCTTAATTGATCAATGACTTGGAAGTACTTCATTGATCATAGAAACACTTCTCTAATGACTTAGAATGTCTGAAGCCCAAAATGGGATGCATTTTCAAAGGTCTAACAACTGGTGGATGGAGCAACAAGAACATCTGCTAATTCTATTTTCATATATCATACTTTTGTTTCATCTCTCATTAGTGTTGTTGGCTTAGATAATGTAGGTCTCATTAGGTTCAGTTTAAAGGCTTCATGATAGAGTTTGATTGCTCAAGTGATGGGCCCCTATGCCTAAAAGTCCCTAAATCACTAGAAGTAAGCCTAGCCATTATGAATCGATGCCCCTACTACATTTTGTGTGGTAGAGTTCTTGTGGTTGAAATAATGCAATATAGAATCTTTCTACCCAGTAATGGAGGTGTGTCTTTGATTGGCCAAACTCAAAATCTAGTGGAGTTTGTTATGTGAATCGTTGTTTGAAGTGCTTCTATGCTTCTATTATTCATACAATTTCCACCTTTCTCAATCTATCTATTATGGTTGGG
This sequence comes from Gnetum montanum, assembly GCA_015680685.1. Classification (NCBI taxonomy): domain Eukaryota; kingdom Viridiplantae; phylum Streptophyta; class Gnetopsida; order Gnetales; family Gnetaceae; genus Gnetum; species Gnetum montanum. Next base: position 55,173 of record MNCI01001097.1, read on the forward strand.
ATGAAGTATGATGGGTTCACTCAATGCCCTTATATCTATTCACAATAAATTATTTGTTGTTTGATTAGTACCACTTCCTATGTGCATAATCACATCTACCATTGTAGATTAGATAATAAAAGATCAACCAATCCCTCACTTCGTTGCTCTCTTAGCAAGTGTTGTTACATATTTCATCACATTTCTTGTGGAAGACATGTACTACATTAGCACAAGGTTGTCCTCATAGCCACCACAAAGATAATATCATCCTTGTGTGCCGTGTTCACTAGGATCATTCTCATATTATTTATTTCTTAGTATCTACTCAAAACCATATTATTTTATGTTAGAAATGGAAACTTTATGGATGAAATATTATTTAGCATTACCAATAGCCTTTCCCTAGAGTAGCATTATAGATGAAATATTAATTAGAGTTACCGATAGGCTCTCCTTGGAGGCTTAGGGAAAAAATATTATATTTATTTAGCATTATTTTTTTGTGATTGATAAAATATTTTTACAATTATTTTTTAATTATAATAAACTTCCAATATTATTTGAGGGATTTGTATAGACATTGTTTCCTACATCCCAAACTTATATGTTATATAATGTTATAAGATCTCTATTCAACTTAGTCTCCACTTAAACATTACATATAATATACCAAATAAAAATATTTTATTAGTATTAACTCTTTTCATCATATATCCTACTCTAACTACTAAATAATATATAAAAATCAAAATACCCATGGCTTTATACTTGCAAATGGCTTACCATATTTTCTCGTATTACTATTTTTTATTTAAGCAGATTTTACATAATTCAAAAATAATAATAATTCACATTCATATCATGATGTATTATAATATATAAAACATTTTTAACTAAACATAAAACTAAAACCTTACTAATCCAAGAAATGAAGATTAGAATTCAAAATTAAAAATTTTCTCAATGAAAAACAATTTAGATACTATGGGTCTCTAGTACAAGTACATGGTAAGATTCACAATAATGTGATAAATAAAATTGAAGAAATATGAAGCAAATGATGGGAAGCTAGTATTATGTTTTGTTATAGATGTCTTCCTACTAAGCTAAAGGATAAGTTTTACAACATTTCTACTAGAATTATGATTCTTTATAGTATAGAATGCTAGCCTTTCAAAACTATTAGGTGCAAGGTGTGCGTGTGATAGGAATTTTAGGCAAAGATGGATATTTCATGAGACTAGAAAAGATCAAATTAACTCCTCTCTTGTTAGGAGAAATTTGGAAGTAGTTCCTAGATATAAGAATATTAGGAAATGGTATCTTAGATGGTTTGATCATGTGTTAAGAAGACCAAGAATGCTCATGTTAGAAGAGGTTAACTTCATAAAGCTTCAAGGAAATCAAAGAGGTAGATCGATACATACTTTTGGGGAAGAGGAAGGACACATTGAAACCTAAAATAATGACTAAAGGTACATCATAAGATATATAGCCTAGTGGTAAGTCACTTGATTTCAAAACTCCAAATTATGTATTTTATTCTTGCAGGCAATACTAAGAATAATAGAGAAATAACAACTTGAGCTACCTAACTGTGGTAAATCAAAACATACTTGAGTACATGTCATTGGCTAGTTGGTTAGCTCACATTTCTTGCACTCAAAGGTACTTGGTTCAAAACCTAGTCCTAAGCACATTAACCTAGAGGCATTATTATAGGCATATTGAATCACTTTGCCTAGGAATATTTAATAACCTTATCCTTGAAAAAATGGTCCAATATTTGGGTATTAATGGTTGTTTGGCTCTTAATAGAGTGAATGACATAAAGTAACTCATATAGCTAACCTTGTGTAGTTTAGATAAGGCTAGGATGATGATAATGATAAAAAACTAAGTAATCACTCTAAAAAAAAATTATCATAAAAAATCATTCATGAAACTATTTGGACCAAAATACTCTTATTCTAGTTAATTTACCTTTTTATTTCTTCATCGCTTTTTGAGATTCTTCTTTCCACTAGAGTTTCTTTGGTTACACATATTATAATATGTTAGATAATTTTTTTTTTTGCATTTTTAAATGAATAAGCTCCAATGAAAATACTCTCATACTTTAAGCATCACTTCTCATATTATAATAATTTGGTTATGATATACTTACATCGTAGATTAAAAAATAGAGCTTAAATAAATAATTATATAATTCACATAGAAAATTCTAAGTAATAAGAAACATATATAAAATATGGAAAAAGGACCAATCACATTGATGGTGGATATATCTATTATATCCACCATATTAACAATGAGGTATTAGCCTAGTGGTTAGACTCTTCATTTGAAAGCTTCAAATCATGGGTTGAATTATAGTGGTTAATGTTGAGCTATAAAGTTTTAATTGGACTATATATCTTAGGGTAGCCTATATTACAATTATTTTTGGTTCCATAATTGTACCTTTATCATTTTTAATAAATCTATAACCTTATTTTCTTTTCACACATTATAACTAACTAATTCCTAATCCATTATTCATAATGAAAAAGAACATCATGGAAAATTAACTATCAACAATCATTTAAAAAAAGAAGCAAAATCCAAAACTAACAATTATATAGGTGAGCTACACTTTGAAATTTTTCCTTTATAATACATTTTCTTTTAGGGGTCCAAAATCTTCACCTTGATCCATCCCATCCCCTTCTGACATCTAAAAAAAATGAAAGTATGATGAGTCATTTGGTTGCCCGCATCGATGGGATGTCATCAATGCAAACCCATCAACATGATCCCATCGACATAGGGTTTGACCCATTGATGCATACCCATTAATGCGGTCCCTCTTTTGCCTATAAATATGTGCTCACAAGTTGCATTTATGACATAAGTCTTACAGTTGTAGCAAAGCTCTTACAATTTTATCATTTAGAAGTTAGAATATTGTTCTAAGTGCTTGCAGTAGGACTCAAAGAGTGTACGGATCTTTATTTAAGCACTATTGTACATAAGCACTACATTGTGTGTGGTAATAAAGGCAAGCTTTCTGATAAACCTTGTAGCACTTTGAAATAAATTAATTATTTTTTATGCATTTAATATTTTAAATAATTTCCTTTAATGTTTTAAGTAATTGAGTAATTAATTAAGCTAGACTAAGCTAAATTAAATAGTAGTTAGTTAAGCACATAGGTACGACCACTTCGAGCATATGCTTAGTGCTTGGGAATCCCAGTAACGCTTAACCTTGGGTAACCTAGTAGCATTAAATGTGTTCAGAATGTGTACAACAAGTGGGAATGGATGCTTATGTTAGGATTAGTTAAATGTTAGCAAGTTAGATTAAATTAGAAATTAAATTAATTTATTCATAATTCTTTATTCTTAGGTGAGTTAGAACATAAAATGTAAAAATGATAAAAATCATATGCCTCAATTACACTTAGCCATACTTTTACATTTCACAAGTGTAATTAGGAAGACAATGATTGCAACAGTTAGTTTCACTTCATAGAGACAAGTGTGCTTAGAAAGTTATAAGTCCATAGAATTCAACCAAATTGTGCATGAGCACTTAGTGATTCATATGGTTGGATATAGGTTCTACTCATCACTCACCATTGGTGTCATTGTCAAGGATTTGTAGTTTGATATGTGGACTATCTAGGACTTAGTGAATATTATTTGAGATCATTGGAATGAACCCTAAGTTGCAATCATTCAAAAAATAAAAAATAAAAATTATAATTAAAGCACACTAAATTTTTCTTTTAATCCAAAATGTCTTCTTCTCACAGGCATGATGAATCAAAACTACCAATGCCCCAAGAATTCAAAGTGATGTATACTCATCCAGATGAATTTGTACTTGATTTCAAATACTTCATCAGGATGAATAGCTGCAGTGGAGAGATATGGAGGGAAATGTTGTGTTGTTTCCTGACCGATCTATTCCTAGGATGCTACTCCAAACTCTTAATAGGTTTGGCATCCAAGATCTCCATGATGAATACATTGTGTAGGACCATGACTATTAGGACTACTATTGCACAGAAACACAATGCAAACAAGATCAACACTAGGAGAAGTGCCATAAAGCTATAAAGGAGAAATGGTTCACTAACCCCTTGTTCTTAATAAATCAAAATGACAAAGAGGACCCTACCTCTAGGGGTTCTCAACATGAAGATTCTCCATTCCTTGACTCTAGTGAAGGGGGCTTGAACCCGAACTTATAGTCCACTATCAATAATTCAAGTTCAAGCAGAAGTGGAAGTCAAGGAAAGGGCTTGAGCAAGAATCATGATGATAATAAACCTAATGATTGTGTCCATTTCAAGAAGAAAGAATGTGGCAGACACTATGGTGATGATAGTCATCCTCCCTCATCATCTTCTTCATCTGCATCTTCTTCTTCCTCCTCTGAATCTAATTGAAATCGTAGGGGACAAAATCGTGATGGAGGTCAGTGGTAGGACAATGAACATAGGCCCCATCATGAATGAAGGGATAGTAAAGGGCATCATAGGTTTCATTAAAATTATGATGATGATGAACCTTTACTAGTAATTGAAAGCATGTTGAACATCATAGAGGTAGTTAGAATTCCAACCAGACATGCGAAAGATAGTAGAATCAAGAGGTTGGATATGAACAATATCCCTAGATTTGAGGGGGGATATAACGTAGATCCACAAATCCATCTTCAAGCCTTTCAAAGTTCCTGTGCCTTGCAAAATATAGAGAATGACTAGCAAAAACTTAAGTTGTTTCCCATGACACTAAAAAAAGAAGCATAAAGATGGTACCACTTCTTGGAGCTGGAATCAATTCGTAGATGGAGTACAATGCTTGAGCTATTTAATAAAAAATATCAAATGTACTCCAAAGTATCCAATTTGAGAAAGCAAATCCAAGGTTGGTAACAAGGAACACATGAACTCTTGAATGCAAACATGGATAGGTATTATTCTCTTTTGCATAGGTATCTGAGCCATGGTTATTCTTAATGAGAATAGCTTTGCCATATCATAGATGGGCTCCAATTAGAGGAGAATCCTTGAGGTTTATGCCCAATGAAAATTATCATAACTTCAATCCCATAAGATTCAAAGATTGATCAAGTAGGATGCAAAAGAAGAAGGTAAGTTGAGGAAATGAGAAAATGTTGAGGAGTAGAATCAAGACCCTTTCATCAAAAAAAGGGGGGTCTGTTTTGCTGATAGTAAAGGGGAGGCACCACTTGATGAAGTCATGTAGCAAAAAGCCTTACCAATTTAAAAATATATTTCCAAAATTTCAGCTCCGGTGGATAAAATGTGGGAATATTTGGTTGAAAAATTTCAAACAACTCTAGAAATTGTAGAGGAATTCAAAGAGTAAGGTAGTCATCGTGATTGCATGAGAAGGAAGTTGAACATGCCTACCAAATGGGTAAGGGAAAGGTTGCTACAATGAAAGAGGTTGTGGAATCAAAATCAAATGATGATGATGATGAATGTGACATTTTTCAATATGAACATCCTAAGGGATGGTACCCTGTTGTGTCACACTTCTAGGAATATGGGATGTACACTTTGAATCCTAGACTAGCAAGAGGGCAAGAACCCAGAATATTGCCTTATCCTCAAGGAAATCTAAGGAAGTTCCACCACCAACAACAAGCTTATTACCCAAGTGAAGCTCCACCATAACTATACAAGGAATACCATCAATGGAAACAACCACAATCATGGGGGATGCTACCACCAAGGAAAGAGTACCCTTACAAATAGCCTAATCCATATGGGTACTATGTTCAAAAAACCATGTCTCTACATGACTCTTCTAGTCACATCTCATTCTAGCATCGCTACTATCCTCTGGAGTATTACGGAACTCATTCTCCATCTCCTACAGGCCAATCCCCATATCCTTATCATCCTTCTCATCCTTCAACACATGTTCCTCTTCTCTCAACCCAATTACCACCTACTCCATTCATGCAGGGCAAAATTCCTGTACAACCATAAAAATGTAATGCTACTAGGGTTGTTAACTTACAACCGATTCCTCCATCAAGTGGTTTAGAACCTAAATCCTATAAAAAAAACATTTTTCTAAACCAATAGCCCTACAAAGCCCTCACTAACTCATGTGACTAGTCACCTTGTGTCTCCTTCATCCTTTGCATCTATTTCTAAGAGCCTTTCAAACCAAATGTCTCCCAAAATCCACACAGTCATGTTAACCCATGCTATATCTAATTAGATCAAGGCTAGCAACCTTTCCAAGAAAAGAGCTAATCCTAGAAGTCCTATCATCTACTTACAAATCATTGGAAATGAGCCATGCAAGGCTCTTCTCGATTAGGTTTTGGTGTTAAAATGATTTTCCATGAAATGTATAGAGCTTGAAACCTACCTCATCTAAAGTAGAGAAAAATTCATTTAGAATTAGCATATCAATCCATCACTATTTTCTTGTGATTAGTAAAGGACATTGTGATCACTATCCAAGGGTTGTCTTGTCATGCTGATTTCCTAGTGATCAAGGTTGATAACTACAATGGTGATTTTCCAATCATTATGGAAAGGGCTTGGTTAAGCACTATTGATGCTCGAATGGGAATTAGAGAACTTTCCCTAAACTTTTTTAAAGAAAATGTTTTTGGAAAGATTGAGAAGAAGAAAGTTCAATACATTGCGTACAATAATACAAGGTGCAACTATGTGCAAAATTTATGGTTTATAAAAAGCACTCAATTAAAGCATGCAAATAGTGTGCAGATGAATCTAAAATTCAAAAGTTCCTATACCTAGAAACCATAAAATAGTAGGATACCTAGTGGCTAATAGATAATTCTAAAAGCAACACACTTTTTATGGAACCAATTAAGAGCTAAACATGTGTCTATGTTGAAGGCATAAAAGAAATGGAGCAAGTTCATCGCCAACTCTCTAATGAAAAACTTGATGATACTTATTAGAAAGAGTTGGAAATCCTTGAGAATTTTAAGCAAGATTCCATAGAGTTAAAAACTCTACATGTTGACATGAACTATGCATTTCTAAAAAATGGCAAGCTGGTAATAACCAATCCCAACCTTGCTCCTAAGTCGAAAAGAATGCTATTGAAGGTGGTCAACAAATGGCCAACAACATTTACTTGGTCATATCCTGAACTCACAAGGATTGATTCTCAGATATGTCAACATCGCATCTATATTGATCCTTCCATCAAGTCAAAGAGGTAGCCAGAGAGGTGGCTAAACCCTAAATTGAAGCAAATCATCAAATAGAAAATTGAACAACTGCTCAAGGTAGGATTCATATATTCACTTGCAAATAATAAGTGGGTTAGCCCACTTGTGATTATGTCAAAGAAATATGGAATGTGGATGGTGTGTATTAATTTCAAGCTATTGAAAATGGTAGCATTCAAAGATCATTTCCCATTAGCATTTGTGGACCAAGTATTGGACACTCTCTTAGGGCATTATTATGACAGCTTTTTGGATGGTTATAGTGGCTATCACCAGATTCAAATCATGCATAAAGACTAGGTCAAAACAACATTCACAAGTGCCTCATGGAGCTTTGCATATAAAAATATGCCTTTTGGTTTATGCAATACCCCTGCAACATTCCAACACCTTGTCCTAAGTATTTTTCAACAGTAGTTTAGTAGTGGGGTGGAAGTCTTCATGGATGACTTATCCACCTATGGTGCTACATTTAAGAAAGCCCTAGACCACCTTGAGAAAGTTCTTAAAAGGTGCATGGAGACCAATCTTCAGCTCAATTGATAGAAGATCCATCTCATGGCCTAGGAGGGCATTGTGTTCGAGCATAGAATTTCACAAGCAAGAATTGAGGTGGACCTTGAAAAGATTAGGATCATCAAAGAAAAAATCTATCAATCGGAAATTGTTAAAGATGTTTGGTCATTCCTTAGACACATTAGCTACTACTAGCAATTCATAGAGAATTTCTCTAAGAGTGCTAGGCTGTTGGTCAAGCTTACAAAGAAAGTTGCTTCATTCATATGGACCAAGAAATGTAAAAAGGCATTCTAGTAGCTCAAAGAGATGCTTGTAAAAACTCCAATTCTATAAGCACCTGATTAGTTCCATCCATTGTACATCATGGCTGATGCATCAAATTATGCCTTGGGAGTTATGATTACACAATTGGATGATCAAAAACATCCTTATTACATCCATTGCACAAGCCAAAGAATTATGCATGCACAACTTAATTACACTACTACAGAGAAAGAGCTAATGATGGTGGTGTATGCTTTGGAGATGTTTAGGCACTATGTGCTTAGATACAAAGTGTTTATGCACACTGATCAGAGTGCCAATCGCTTCCTCATGAAGAAGATAATGGTAAGCCCCCATGTCATATGGTGGCTAGTGATCTTATAGAAGTTTGATCTTACAATGGTAGATCGAAAAGGAACTAGGAATATGGTAGTTGATCACTTTCTCGGTTATGATGGAACAACAAATAGGAGGAGAGTCTACTCTATGATCAATTTACTAATGAACTCCTCTTTGCTGGTGCAATAAATGAATAAGTGTCCATTGAACCAAAATGGTATGATATCATTCTCACTTATCTTCTCTCTCAAGAGATGCCATGAGATTTGGACCACTAGAAGAAACAACAGTTTCTTCATTAGGTCAAACACTTCATGGAAATCAATAGAAACCTTTACAAGGTGTGTGCCAATGGCCTGCTTCATTGATGTGCTCTTGATGTGGATCAACTATGCATTCTCCAAGATGCTCGTGAGGACCCTTGTAGGGATCACTATGTAAGAAGATGCACAACCATTAAGATCTTGATGATAGGGTATTATTGGCCAACAATATTCAAAGATGCTCACCAATTCATCTGCTCTTTTGAATGCTATCAACAATATGGTGGGATCATTGCTCAAATGGATGAGCTTCAACAGTGAATCCAACCACTATAACCCATCAACATCTGGGCCATAGATTTCATGGATCCCATCATGCCCATATCAAATGAAAAGGCATATATAATAGTCACTATTAACTATTGTACGAAATGGATAGAAGCATCAACCATCATTGATTAAACACCTTCCACTGCTACTCAATTTGTATAACAAAATATTGTAAATAGGTTTAGAGTGCCACGTGCACTGATTTCTAACAATGGTACTTACTTTATCTGTACTACCTTTAGCTCATGCAACGCTTAGGGGTTGAACATAACCTAATAACATCCTATTATCTCCAAGCCAATGATTAAGCTAAAGTTACCAATAGGGAGATTACAAAGATCTTAACAAGAATAATAAGCAAATATAGGAGAGACTGGAGCTCAAAACCTAACAATGCCCTTTGGGCTTACTGCTCAACATGGAAACTCTCTATAGGCTACTCTCCCTATAAGATAGTGTATAGAAAATTACCAACTCTTCCTATTCAATCTGAGCTCTGTACACTTTCAACAACCTCTAACTTGGATCTTGACCTAAGCCTAGCATAAAAAAAAGAGATTGATCAACCTCAACATGCTAAATGAGAATCAATTGGTGGCCCTGTCCTTGAACAAAGTACATAATGAATTCAACAAAAAATGCCATGATCTTAGGATAAGAAAGGCTAAATTTTGACCCAGAGATAAGGTCCTTTACTGGAACCCCACACACATACCTCAAAAGACTAAGTTTTGAACATTGTGGAAAGGGCCTTATATCATTTATGAAACCTTTTCTTCTAGGGCCATGTTGATCTACAAACTTGAAAGCTTGAACAAAAAGTAGTTACTGAACATACAATAAGTAAAACCTTTCCATAAGTCCAAGCAAGTGACTAGAAGCAACACCTCCTTGGATGGACCTTGCTCAATTTTTTTAATCTCCTCCTTTCAACTCAATCATGGAGGAGATGGCCATCCATGCTAATTATTAAAGTGGCTCCTTAGTTTTTCTACCTTTCCATTTTACACTTTCTTTATTTTTATACCTTTTTGTTTTACACTTTGTTATTTTTTCAATTTTTGTTTTACAACATCATTAGTACATTTTGACTCAAATATTTTACAATCTTTTTTATATTTTAATTTATTTTGGTATGAATTTTTTTCTTATTTTCTAATAAAATGCTTTGTTGCCATTAGGACACGATGATGCTATAGTTTTTTGCTAATGGTGGTTTGTATTTAATGTCTTTGATTACTAATGTCTAGTTTCTATTTTTGAATTTTAATGAGTGATAACTAAGATAAAGTTCCTATGTCATGGAATAGGTAATGAGTCCACATCATCCACCCATCTAGAAACTCTATGATCTTCTTGGTTTTGGGAGTATGAAGTCCCTTTTTCATTAATGCAACTTTAATGAACTTGTGACCTTGGTAGTTTCCAAACTTGGAAAAGATTCAAAGGTTTGAAAAGGCTATGACTTCAAGGGGATTCAATACTCTTTATTCCTTTCTACTTGCTTAAGTGCAATTATGTTTTCATGGATTTCTTACTATTATGTGTTGACCAATAACAAGAAGTTAATAAGTCTTTACATGGTGTGGTTCCCATCCAAAAATCCACAAAAACATTTAAGAAAACATGATGGGAATTCAAAGCACACCCCTTAGAAAAAATAATGAGCTACAAACACTGGTTATGGGACTAGAAAGACATGTTACCCATGCCTGAGGTCCCCTAAAACTAAGGCCCTTTCTCACTTCCTACTTCTCTTTTCTTCTCAATTAGTGAATAGTGATTGACCTATGGGAGCATTCTTATGTCTTGAGAGGCTGGTCTAATGTTTGAGTGGCAATGCAAAGTCATTGAAAGTGGTTGATTTTGATTTAGACTAAGGATGGACTTTATCAAGTCAATTAACCATAGAATCAACAAGGGACTTCATGTGATCACAATTGAGAATTTCATTCCATTTTCTCCCTCATCCATCAATGCTTTCCATAACTCACCTCATTACCAGTCTCCATGTTTTTTTTGTTCAATGTCTTAGTTTGATGTGTTGAAATTCTTAGATAGATTCTTCTAAATTTGCTCCTTAATGTTTCATAACCATTAATGAATTGTGAGGCCCACAAAATTCTTAATTGAGGTTATGCAAAGGAAAAAGGGCATGTGCATACTATGGGGAGGACTCACTTGCATATCTCTCAATTAGGCTAGTTAAGTTCCTTATCCTTAGACATTTTCATAATATAATCTTTCATGTACCCCATCGATGCATCCAACTGTGTGCTCCTTATGGCATTTTCTTAATAAAATTCATTCTCCAATCATTTCTCCAATTTTTGTGAACTTCTGAGCCGTCTTTTAGCATTTCATCATTTTCATGGATTTTCTAGATCTTCAAAAATGTCAATTTCATGTTCAAATCCTCTCTATTTTTCATATTTTTAAAAGTGAAAAATTTTAGGCATAAGCTCCATAGACAGGTACTAATTGATGAAGCCCATACATAAACGTGACCCTGTATATGGAACCTTGTCAATTTAGGGGTCCACCTACTTATAAGTAGGCATAAAAAATTACCATTTTTTAACATTTTATCATGAACAAGGGGGGAGTTTTTGAAATTTTTAGAGCCCAAAACCTTACAAGAGCCATACCTTCCTAACTGTTTATCTAATTCACTCTGTTCTTCGACCTTGTAGCTATTGAAGGTAAGCTCTTTGTCATGGGGGTTAAGTTTTTGACAAAAACATTTTTGGAAAATTTCTAACTACCACAAATATTTAACAAAGAAACCAACATTAAAACATAAAATTATAAGAGTTAAACCCTTCCAACAATCTCTAGTAACATTCTAAGTTAAAAATCATTAAAATAATAATAAAATAATCAATATGCCAAGGTTCAAACTTAACCTAAAGTGTAACTACCCAATGAGAAAGATACTTAAATATTATAAGTTACACATTGAATGCTAATCCTTGGTTATTTTGTGACTACAAATGACACCTAAAGGAAAGCATGCATAGGAAGGAGGACCATCCCAAATAAGGGGAAAATGACAAAGAACAAGAAGGGGTCAAGAATAGTGCCATGAACAAGCAGAGATCCAGGCAACAGGACCTTTTTGGGAGGAGCCTAAAGTGGAATCTATTTGACAGATTCTTGAAGAATCTACTACACCAAAACAATCTCACCAAGATGAGGCACTCCAACCAAGACCAAATCTTGCGGTGACCTTGACATAAGCTTACCTTAGGTAGATCACAAATAGGAAGGTCCAAAAATCGATTCTCCAAGAATTAAAATTTGGACCTTTCTTGGAGTTTTCATTGCCAAAAGTTAAATCTCAGCTATAGAACTCTCCCATGTGGCCCATAATCACTTCCATCAGGGAGTGATACATGGGAGAGACATATCTCTTTATGAAAAATTAGCAAGTCGATTCAATGATCAAAACCAAGGACATTTTGGTGTCCTACTTAGTGAAAGCCATTGTAGAAGTCCTTGGGTTACCAAAAAATGGGGCCAACCTTGCAAAAATCCCCATGTAAGAAAATCCTAACATTAAGAAGCAATGAATGTAGAAATGTTATGGAGTCAATCATAAGAAGTTTGGTGCACTCATCACAATGTAGTGTGCATACTTTAAGATTAAAACCTTCCACCTCAATTCAACAGTAAGGCCAAGCATGATTTGTACCTTCTCCACCTATGCATGTACCACTCTAAGCAGTCAATTCCCAGTCAACCTTCCATAGCTAATCTATATTAAGAGAGAGAAGCAATTTAAAGAAAATTAATATGTAAGGAATGAACTACCCTTTCCATGCCACATCAAAAAATTATGATAGAGGGGAGGCATAACACACTACATCTTTTTCTTGGGTAGAAATGATGAAAGATAAGGTGCCTACTAAGATCATTCAAGAAGAGGAGCAATGACCACCACCTCCACTATCCACTCATGAAATAATGCTAGAGGCCTATACTACCCTTAACTGCATGCACAAGATCAGAGAGAAACTCTTGTATGAGCAAGTGTAGCAAATAGGAATGAGTGGTGGTGACCCATCTATGTCTCACCTAATTATGAGTCACTTCAACTAAGTGGCTTGAAACATCAACCAGATGGAGGAAGGTGGCCCAATTTTCTTAGCCCAAAGAATTCAGTTGCCTGCGAGATCAAATCCTAACACCCAAGAGATAACCATATCTCTCTCATAATAGCAGCAATTCCTAGAAATCTGTGTGAATGCTGCTACCTTTTTGGTGCATTTATAGGAGGGTGAGGGGGAAACTATCTTGGTGATGCAACACCATGGAAAGGAGAAAATAGTAAAAATAATTGCAAATAGAATTGTTGAGGCCTTAAATGCACCTATGGTGTCTATACTATAAGTTTCTGCACTTAGAGATGTGCAAACATCTATAGGAATAGTTAGCAGCAAATTAAGTGTAGCCCAACACAAGGAGTTTCTAGACTGATTGGTGGGAACTAGGAAACCAATTCCAAATATCTTCGATCTTCTTGATACCATCACTGCAACCTAGTCGAAGCTACTAGAGGAAAGGGGCAAGTGCATCATATTGGAGTGGTAACTCGAAACAACCCAAACACAAAATCAATGCTTGGCTATAAAAGTCATAGAATTAAGAACCTGCCTTGTTGATCCCATGTTTCCCAACCCTACGTTGACATGTGATGAAGGCTTTCAATAGCTTCAAGATAGGCTCAATTAGGGTGAGAATGCAAAGGAGACAACCATCTTTGACCAATCCTTGGCTAATTCCAAGACATGGCTAATTCCAAGACATAAACCATTCAAGAGGACTTAGTCCAAATGCATCACGAGAATGAAATCCTAACCATAGAGAATCATCACCTACAGAATGTTGATATGTAGAAGTAGTAGATGCAACAATTTATCCATCAATTGTAGGAGTAGCTAGCCAAAGTAAACACTAAACTAAGGAGATTGGTAGCTGAAAATAGAAATCTCTCCATGAAGGAAGTCTGAGCCCTTCACCAAAAATCTACGATAGAGATAGTTGCCAGGAAGAATGAGGCCCTTAAATTTGAGAGAGCCAAGAATCATTATAGATACCAGGTTAATCTACAAAAATAAATCAATGAAAAACACATCTAGATGATGAAGGGAAAAGTTAATAAGGCCCTCCCGCAGCTCAAGGAAGGAGGTGATGTTGGTAGCCTATATTCAATGGGCTCAATGGCTATAACAAAGTGAAAATTTGCATGAAAGAGCTATAGATCAAGGAGATGAGGAGTACATGGAGCTTACCAATCTCTGTTATGCAAATTTTGCAATGTTGACTATCATATAGCTACAATCAAAGTTGGAGAAGCAAGTGGCTTGCTCGTACTTACTATACGAGGCAAAGTTCAAAACCCATAAGGAGACCAAGCAAAAGATTGAGATTTCAAATGTTGAACTCAAGGTTCTCAAGGCATGATTCACAAATCATAGATCCACTAATGAGAACCTAGCCAAAAATATGAACAACTACCAAGAGCTGTAGAATGCTCTCAAGGTATTCAATGTTGAAAGCAGACTTTTCATTGCCTAGTTTATCAACATGAAGGAGTTGTTCTCGATAATGCCCTATCCCTAGGATGTTCTCACTCTAGCCCACATTTGACATGCTACCTAGACCATGAAAAATCCTAAGGAAAAGGAGGAGAAGATAAAGGTACTATTGGATGCCTTTCATCTTCCACCAGATGTTGTAGTTGTTGCTAGATAACCATAACTGCCTCAACCACCACATGTGCCCGAAGTAGGAGAAGGCCTTGTGAACCCTTAGAAGCCTCCATCGCCTGGGACCATTTGATCTTCTCCAATGTCTTCACACAATCTAAGGAATTATATTTATTAGTTTTAAGCTAGTGTTCAATTTTGTTGTCTTGAACACCAAAATTTTGTAATCATTGTAAAATTGTATACTTTGGGCACTTTTTTTTTTTGTGTAGTTTGTGTGTTTGTTTCATGTGTCAATAATCCCATACCTTTCCAAATTTTGTAAAGAACTCGAGGATGATTTTTCATTCAGTCATGGAGGTATGATGAGTCATTTGGTTGGCCACGTCGATGAGACCCCATCAACGTATAGTTTAACCTGTTGACACATACCCATTGACAGGGCTCCCTATTTTGCCTATAAATATACACTCACTAACCACATTTATGGCATAAATCTCATAGTTGTAGAAAAGCTCTTGTATTTTTATCATTAAGAAGTTAGAATATTTTTCTAAGTGCCTATAGTAGGAGTCAAAAAGTGTACAAATATTTATTCGAGTACTATTGTACCTAAGCACTGCAGTGTGTGCCATAATAAAGGCAACCTTTCTAATAAACCTTGCAACACTTTGAAATAGATAAATTATTTCCTTTATGCATTTAATATTTTAAATAATTTCCTTTAATGTTTTAAGCAATTAAGTAATTAATTAAGCTATACTGAGCTAAATTAAATAGTAGTTAGTTAAGCACATAAGTACGACCACGTAGAGCATATACTTGGAGCTTGGTAGTCCAAGTAACACTTAACATTTAATAACCCAATAGTGTTAAACATGTTCAAGATTTGTACAGCAACTGGGAATGGATTCTTATCTTAGGATTAGTTAAATGTTAGCTAGTTAGATTAAATTAGAAATTAAATTACTTTATTCATCATTCTTTATTCTTAGAGAACTTAGAACATAAAAGGTAAAAATGATAAAAATCATATGCCTCAGTTACACTTAACCATACCTTTCCATTTCACAAGTGTAATTGGGAAGACAACAATTGAAATGGTTAGTTTCACTTCCTAGAGAATAGTGTTCTTAGAAGGCTATATGTCTAGAGAATTTGATCGAACTACGTATGAACGCTTATTGATTTGTATGGTTGGGTGTAGGATCTACTTGCCGCTCATCACTTTATTATGTTTGAAGGTCCACAGGGTCTATTAGACATATATTATATTTTCATGAAAAATAAATATAGACTCTATAAATTGACCAAGTACCAATGGGGGCATACAAAATAAATCATATATGCTTTTTGCTATAACATTGTAACATTGTCTCAAAAGGTTAGTCATATCATAAGAGAGAAAAATATGTAACTCATCTTCAAGGGCTCTTGATATGCATAACCTACAAATGCACTCTTCTTAGGGGAGTTGAATCCATCTTCCACATTCAATTCTAAGATGATGATAACTTAAGTGAAGCTTGCTAATAACATTTCGATACTTAATGGGAATAGTAGCTAAGAGCTAGTGAGCTTCTACATCTAGTTTATTAAATCTAATGTAGTGTAAATAAAATTATCTTTTTGCCTTCCACATTAGTCCACATCTATGTTAAAACCTTCTGCTTAACTAATTGTCAAATATGCTTAGGATTTTGTTGCACCTCTTCCCAAGAGATATTCCATTTTTTCAACCATTGCATCCCTTGAAAATACCAATCACAATCTTGTGAATCCTTAGAAAATTCCTTAGAGAATTTGTCTTGCCTTGAGATATGTAAGCTATGAGCATATAAAATGAATTAACACAAAGCTTTTGCTTCTAAAGGTAATAAATTACATTCACATAATAACATTGAATAAGGTATCTTCATCTTCACCTTTTACTTGTTGAGAAGAAATTATTTTTGCATGCTTTCAATATATTTCCAAAGTTTTGCACAAAGTCTAAGTCCCTAAACAACACATCTGTACACTATAATAGGATAGACAATAGGCTAAAAAAAATTTCCGACCTTCCAAGCCTAGAGGCCTAAATCCTTGCACTTGTTTTTAAAAGCATACAAAGCCTTAAAATAATTTACTAGTAATTTTTTAAACAACATAAGCATAAGTTATTTTCATAAATGAGAAGAACATGCATTGGATGAGAATATCAAACCTATTTAAAAATTCTATACAATGAGATATTAGTTTTGAGATTTTTAACCTAGAAACCTAGGTCATAGCTTCAATTTTAGTGAGCAACTCTAAATTATGCAAAAAAATTTATAAATTTTTTATACCAAATGTGTAAAAGTTCAATAATAAAAAAGTCCCTAAGTTATTCATATCTCATACTAAAATTAATTATCTTATGGTTGTAAAATACTAGAACTTTGAAAAGGATCTCAGACAATCTTTCTTTTGTCCCTATGCAGTTTATTCCATTCAAGTGACTAAGTACTCATTTTTTTTTGTTATTATCCCATACCCTATTGCATGATAAATGTAGCAAATGTGCAATGCACTTCCAAAAACTATAATTAGTTATCTATTAATCATCATTTCCCTTTTCAAAAGTAGAGATAATGCATATGATATGCATTCATTACATATCATGTTTAAACTTGAGGTCCAATGCTTATCTTAACAAGGGGGTCTTGGGCGAGTAGATGAGCAAAAGTCTAGCCTCTTTTTAAGTGGCTATGATTGACTTAAACCAATGTCTTACTATTTTAGGAAATAGCAATTTAATCTCACTCTAAATGACGAGTAAAAAACATAAACGTACATTAAAATAATTAAAATTTATAATTGCTATTACTTAAATTTTCTTTGTATCTTAGTCGTAATGTATTTTTCAAAGAAAGTACCTTGTGTGCTTTATGAAAACTTACACTTGCAATTTTTTGGTGATCTCTAAACTTAGGTTTATCTTTTTTAAATTTTTATTTAGATTCTACCTTAAGGATGTTGCTTGAATCACCATAGTCTTTGTCTAGAAACATTGCACATAAATAAAAAACTATAATTTTATGTAAATGCATTCAACAAATTTCTATACAAAATTTTTTGCCTTTATAGTAATTATAGCCATTCTTTCTAGTTCCTATTATCATTGAAGAAGATCAACATACGTGTCTAATATATCCATTTATTATCCTAGGATAAATAGGTTGGTTAAATGTCAAAAATAATAATGTATCATATTGGCTATATGTCTTGGGATGTAATTATAATCATTCTTTTGGATTTTGACACCTTCCTTCACCATAATCCATTTATAGTTGAATTCTAATTTAATAATTTTTAATAATGAAGCATTAGCCTAGTGGTAAGGCTCTTGATTTAAAAGCTTCAAGTCATGGGTTCAATTTTGGTGGGTAATGGGAAGTTATATATCTTCTCCTATACTTAAAAAAGGATCATCACCTAGAGCCTCAATGCTCATCCCACAAAGTGGAATCATAGGAGGATCAATAGATGAGTGAAATCCTAACCTCTTCAAGTGGCTACACCTAGGCTTGAACCTAGGTCTTCGACTTGAGAAACAAGCACTTTAAATGATAGTTCCAAATCCCCCTTCCTTTCCTTCCCCCCAATTATTTTAAATTTCCAATACCCTAATTCAACAAAGTTCTTTTAGAGTAATAGATCCTACCTTTTTAGTATAGCAAAAATTTTTAATGACATTTATGCTTTGTTCTCCTTTGGTTAAAAATTTTTCTTAACTAAAGAATACATTGGTACCCATTTGCTGAAGGTACCATCTTTGCATAGTGAATCAAAAAAATTTGGCATTAAATGATATACTTGTACTGTTGTGATTGAAGAAGATCTACATACATGCTTGATATCTCCATCCATTACCCTAGGATGGATATGTTGTTTAAATGTCAAAAATAGTTTTATCTAAAGATTTAAAAGATCCATTCAACAAATATTATATTTATATCATGAAATTTAAATATTGACTTAATGAAGTAGCTATGGCTGAATAGCACTTAAACATCAACTCAGTGAAGTGGTTATGCTTAAATAACACTAGATGGAACAAAAAATTAAAATATAGTTTAATTCATTTTTTTAAAATTTGTGTTTAGCATTTTTAGCCTAAGTTCCCTTTTTGATATAGTATTTTGAAACATGTATTTAGTAATAAAATAATTAGAATTAATATTATTAGGATGAATAACAAGATATTTTATTTAATTAAATTTTCTTAGGCAATATTGCACATAATTACAATAGTAGCTAAAAAAATTGATGAACTTGAACTTGTGACCTACAAGTTATAAGGTCAACTATTCTACTAGTCACACAAGCCTCAATTTTAGTTTTATGATTTAAAAAAAATAAAGACATATACTTTAATTAATGTTAATGGCATATTATTTTTTTTACCAAAAATATTATACCAAAAATAAATTTTTAAGAAGTATGACTAATAACATCATATAGTGGAGCATATCCAAAATTTTCTCATAATAGAATAGGCCTTTTTTTGCATAGTTAAAATATTAAAAAAAAATCCACCAATTAACACACTATAATATTTTATTTATATTGCCACAAAGATTTGAGAAAATGATAGGAGATGAATTAAAATTAAGATTAACATTTGCAAATTATCATTCTTGTGATTTGTCAATATCTTATTCAGATCATTTCTTAGTTTATCTCTTAATATTTTAATCTACATAGATAATTAATTAAGATTCTTTTTTATACAAACAAACGCTACATTTTAAGAACAAATTTAGCGTAGCTAAAGTTGTTACCCCAATTAATTAATGCACTCAACATATCTTAATTACTTCTAAAGTAATTATGCTAAGTTTTTTCATATTATTATAAGAAAATCTCCCATCTAGAATCAACAGTCATGCTAGTATATATCATGAGATTATCCATACTCAATCACATCATCCTAAGGGGTTGTTTCATGGTGTGATCAGGACATTTCTAATAAATGTTGTATCTGAAAGTTAGATTTCTCTATCTAGTGACCAAGGTAGTATCAAACCTTACCTTGAGGGTTTCCCAAGTTTCATGTGTACTAGGTATATTCAAAATTATAAAAAATATCATTTTTGCATGTTTCTCAATAGCATCATGGAAGTAACATAATCATTTTTAAGTGAGTTTTGATAAGTCTCAATCTCTTTGCAGTGTTAAGGATTTGAATCCTATGCAAGCTTCTCTATAACATACAGGTAAGTTTTAACCTCTTGTTCATCCAAAAAATATTGAATATTACAATTGAAAATGTCATAGGTGTTACTATCTACATTTAACAATGTTGACCATCATATTTGTTACCATCATAATTTTTTCCCTTTATTAATGTTCATAATTTATTTTAAGAACATGTCTATATGGAAGAGAGTACAAAAATGGACATCAAAAATATGAACATACATATATAAAGGAGATACTGCTAAGCATTTTACTTCAAAAAGTAATATTTTAAAATGTTCCCAAAAAATCTAGCAAAAGTTAGACATAAAAGGATTTAAAAGATTCATTTGTCATGAAGTTAATTTTCAACAAGATCCAATATCAAAGTGCAAGCTACGATGTTAGATATCTAATAATGTGGACACATGCCTACCTATAAATATGACACTTAGGCACACGGTCCAAACAAAAATCTCATTACATAGTAGTAGAACTCTTTTTGTTTATTTTCTCGATTTTAGTCTTAAGGCTTTAGCGGTGTATGCACACAAAATGATGTTAAGTGATTGTATGGAGTCTTTATTTAGGTGGGATGTACTCCAACACATTTCATGACTAGAACTAAAGATAAAGATTACTTTTGGTGAGCAGTGAGGTACCCCTACATCCAACCATATGAATCACAGGCATTCATGTGCGATCCGGTCGAATTCCATAGATTTTAATTACCAAGTATGCTAGAGCTAAATAGTGCATGCATGTTGTCCATTCATTGTTGTAGTGACCAAAAACGTCAGTGGCTGGAACACCGAGAGGTTGCCGGGTGAACAGTTTAACCCCAGATTCATGCGAGGGCTATGCTGGAGAAGATGGAAGCAGGGTGCCCTGAATGGTTTGGTCGATCAGACAGGGACTTAATCGGTGTATCTTAACCTTATGTAAATGTTCATTGTGAAAGCAAAATGCGCAAGGTAAATTGATGATCAATAAATGCAAAATGAAGAAGGTAATGCAAAATAATGATTTTAATGAGTGGATAGCGAAACAAACTCGAGTGAGAAAATGCACTGCCCCACAGTCATGGATTTGATTCCTTGCTTTGTTCAAAAATGTGTACAATAGATTATGTGATGTTAGAGAGACACTGCTTACACTGAACGGTATAGTCATGGTCTCTTTTGCTTGCTGATCGATTTGCTAGGATGTCAAAATGCTTGACTCACAAAGGGATGTCTAGAGCCAACCAGAGAGCTCAAAGGTAACTAGAATGCTTAAGAAAAATGCCAACTATGCCTTCTGAAAGCTAACTCAAAAGCTAACCAGCCAATGCAAAAAGCCAACAAGCCAACTACTCTTGTTAATGCCAAAAATCCAACCCTTTGAGCGTTGTTTGTCAGGGTATTTATAGGGCCAGGAGGAGGAGAGAAATATGATCTAGATGCCACGTGTCCTAAACCCCACAAGATGCTGACATGTCTATATCATGTAGGTGTACGATAATGGATGTGAACTTTACTATGCTATGACTTGTGCTATTGGAATTGCATGCATTGAGATCCAGTGTGCTAATAGCGTAAGCAAAATGGAGCTTATGCCTCAAGACAACATCTTCCCTGCCTTCACGAGCAGGGTCAAGCGTAGGAACAATGTTTTGGAAGTTGACCGGGGGGTATGCAAAATAAAGTGAAATTGCTGATTCCACCAGGTAGATGCCAGAGTGAGGAAGATTATTGTCAACAATTTTTAGAGCTACCTAAAGACGTCTTGCTACTTCTGTACTAGTGTTGCACAACTCACACTGTTGAACACATTGGCGTAGCATAAGTGGCTACTTGCTACGCTGTGATACGCTATGTAGCATAGCATAGCGTAGCCACTGGTCTTGGCTAAAACTTGTGTTGGAGTTGAAAAGCATTTGTTTGCAAATTTCATCCTTCATGCAGGAGAGCTTTTGAACTTGCGGAACTTATCTCTAGAACAGTTGTTGCTTTTGTATTGTTGCTATGTTGTTCTACGCTATGTAGTGTAGCACAACGTAGTGGCTTAGTGTATCCTACTTCCTTGTTTAATTCACCAATTTCTAGCAAGAAAATTTTCTCGAGACTTGTGGATCAAGTGGTGTGAGAAGTTTTGGAGGCCGAAGTCTTGTCAAGGTGATGTTTTCTTATTGGAATCACTTGGCAAGATGGACCTTTCCGCTTTGCTTTTACTACGTTATGATACACTACATAGCGTAGCACCTTGTGTTGATTGAATCCTGTCTTGTCTTCGCAATCACTTTTTCACTTCATGCTTGGAAACTTAAGAAACTATTTTTCAAGGCTTTCTACGCTGCATAGCATAGCAGACTTCTTCACTAGAAATCTTGCCGAACTATTTTTCTCATCCCAAACACTTTCAACAACTCCTAGCCTGGTTTCTGCATAAATTGTCAGCCGAGTCGATTATTCAGTTGGGCAGGCTGGAGAGTCTGACAAGCCTGTTAGCCTTGGAGGTAGAAAACATGCCAGACTAGATAATGTACCCCCATTATGAACGATCATGACACTACACTTGTGGAAATCCTTGCCTAAGTTTCAAGACTCTGCTGAAACATGAGAGTCCTGAAATTTTATGATGTTTCAGTTGTCTTCCTAGTCCCACTTGTAAAATGCAATGGTATAGTTAAGTGTGATTGAGGCGTAAGATTTGTATTATTTTGTGTTTTATCAATTTACTCACCTAGAACAAGAATGAAAGTAAGAGTAATTAAGTGCTAAGTAAACTATGTCTAATCTAGCCTAACACAAGTAATTATTTCCACTTCTTGGACACATCCTAAACTTTGTGCAAACACTGCTAGGTTGTCAAATGCTAATCATTCCTAAGCTACCAAGTGTCACACGTATGTTCAAAGGGTCATGCTTGTTTATTTTAATTAGTTGCTTAATGAATCAAAATTAATTGCTGAATGAATAAGATTAATGTAAACTGAATGAAATCACAATATATATAAATGCATAAGAAAGAAACTCTCAACTGGTGCAAGGATGAATCAAAGAGTTCATCTTTATTTCCAACACAATGGTGTGTTCGGGTACATCAATGCTTGAATAAAGATCCATTCACACTTAGACCTCCTGCTATGGGCACTTGGGAAATATTCTAACTCTCAAATGAACAAATTGTAAGAGTTTCACTACTTGACTGTCAAAAACTACTCTCAATCGTGTGCTCGGGTGCTATATTTATAGACCCGAGAATAACCTTGCGATATCGAATGCACGATATTGCATCTTGGGCCACGATATTACGTACCCAATATTGTGGCTACTCTGATATCAAAGTGCATGAAAAACATGATTCATCATACCCCCACAACTGAATGAAAACTCATCCTCAAGTATAGAAGAAGAGGAACATGTCATTTACAAAATATATTAGGAGGTGTGGAATATTCAGCTGACATGAAGAGTGACACAGAGAAAATAGACAAATATAGAAGTTCCCAAGCATAAAACATTACAATTGTGTACAAAATTAGGTGTTCATGACAATAGGAAAGAACACCCTCGAATCCAATGGACATCCAACTCCTCTTAGCAACAAAAGAATGAGGGAGAGGCAGAAAATATCCAGTAGTCATGAATAATCTCTTGTGAGTGATATTTTTGCATCCTCCTTAGTGAAGACAGTCTCACTTTCAGTCCATGCTCCCCACTACAATCACAAAAAAATCAAGAATTAGTATATAAAGTGTAACATACAGTGGCTAAATACCTTGTCTTGTTAGTGATTTTTTTTCTAGTCAAGTTGTGATTGTAGTAGATTGGTTACTTGATAATGTTAGTGGGAAGGCTGACAAATGGGTTATGTAGGAGAAGTGGTCCATAAAATTTAGAAAAGGCTTAACACAAGGAATACTAGAAATAGGGTATATAAATTCATAATAATAAAAAGAAGGAATTTACTAAAAATAGTTTTGAAGATGTGCACAATTGGATGGCATTGATGGGATAAATAAAAAGAACTCGATTGTAACAATGTCTAAGGGTAAAGAACTTCACTTAACCAAACTAAAAGATATGAAAGTGGGTCCTCCCCAAAGAAGGCACAGGCCTTTCATGCCCTTGCATAACTTCAAACCAAGGAGTTTGTGGGAATCATGGATGATTAATGATTACAGAAAGTTAAGTATAAAAACCTAGAAGTAACTGACTGAGAAACCCGACACATCAAACTAGAACATTGAATCAAAACATGAAACAGGCAATGAGGTGAGGCATGAAAAGCATATATGGATGAGAGAGAAAATGGAATGGAGTTCCTAATTATGGTCACATGAAGTCCCTTATAGAGTTTGTGATTAAATGACTCCATAAGATCTATCCTTAATCCAAACCAAAACCAACCACTTTCGATGACTTCACATCGACATTCTAAGACTAGTCCATCCCCTAAGACATAAGAATGCTCCCACAAAACAACCACTATTCCAAATTGGACAGAAATTAGGAAGTAAGAAAGGGCCTTAGTTAGAGGAGATAAGACAAGTCCCATAACTAGTGCTTGTGGCCCTTTTATTTGGTCTAAGGAGTGTGCTTTGAATTCCCATTTTTTATTTTGAATGGGAACCACACCATGTAAAGACCCATGCATTTTTGCATCTATTTTTTCCAAGGGGTGTGCTTTGAATCCTCATCTCTATTTTTTTTCTAAATGAGGATCACACCATGCAAGGACTTATTTGACTTCCTATTGTGGAATGACGTAGAATGGTGAGAAGCTCACGAGAACACCCCCACACACAAGAAAACAAAAAAGCACGAAGAATACTGCATCCCTTTGAAGCCACACCCTATCAAAACCTTTGATTCTATCCTAATTCCAGAAACTACACAAGTTACTAATTTATTAAAGTTGCATTAACAAAAAAGGGACTACACATTTCCAAAACAAGGAAAACCATAGAGTGTGTGGATGGGTGGATGATGTTGACTTAATGCCTATTACATGAAAAGAGACCATTTCCTAGTTATTAGTAATGACATTCAAAGTCAAAAACCAGACATCAACAATCAAATTACAAATGAAACATACCATCATCGAGTGGCACATTACCATTGTACCTACCACCTTATTAGCAAAAAGAGTAAAGAAACACACCAAACATAAGAAAATATAAATGAAAGTAAAAGAGTATGCAATAAATATCAAATATACTAACGATGGTGCAAAACAAAAACTTAGAAAAGATTAATAACCTTAAAAACAAAAAGATGTAAAATAAAGAATATGAAAACAAAAGTTGCAAAATCAAAAATGTGTAAAACAAAAAATTCAAAAGACTGAGAAGCCACAAAAAGTGTTAGTATGGATGGCCATATCCCCCATGACTAAGTTGGAAGGGGAAGATCTAAAAAATTGAGTGTGGTTGTCCATCTAGCAAAGTGTCTGTTGAGTTGGTTGGCTTGGGCTCATGGAAAGGCTTCAATTATTGGGTGTTGACTAATTGTTTCTTATCTGGTGATGAGTCATGAATTTGCTGACGGCTTTGTTAATGCACCCACGATAACACATCCATGATAATGATATTGCATGGGCTGCGTATATGCAGCCGCATTGACGCAGCCTCCGCATCGACACGGGCCCGTCGACGCAGCCTTCCTGCGTCGACGTGGCCTCGTTTACGCAGCCGCCTATCCTGGCCTATAAATAAGAGGGCCTTCCACCTCATTTAACCATCCTTTTGTTAGTTTTAGCAAAGCCCTTGCATTTTGTTTTCATAGGAGTTAGATTATTTTCTCAGTGCATGCCCGTAGTGTGATGCTTGTAATTGTACGGAGCCTTTATTCGAGTGTGGTGTACTTGGACACGCACATGATCAGCAATAAAGATTGAGATTACTTCATCATTGTAGCATTCACTTAGTTTAATTGTTTAATTTAATTATTTAATTTAATTGTTAATTTTTTTTGTTATTTATTGCTTTCTTAGTTAATATTTATTAATTTGTTAGTTAATATTTCTTTATCTCCATTTACTATTCTTGTTGTTAAATGTGGAATGAGTACGACTTAATCATGAGCATTTAAGTGTAACTACTTGGTAACCCAGCAGCATACCTAGGATCTACGCTTGGTAACCCTAGTAGTAGTCATGCATGAGGTCCAAGATGTGTACAGATGATTAAGGAATGGATACTCATCGCACTTAGGCTCACTTAGACTCATTTCCTATTACTCATTAGTTTAATCAATATTATCTTCCATTGTCTCTAGGAGTAGCATTAGATTAGGAACACATCATACACCTCACTCTGGACTAAACCATACGTGACAAAGCTAATACTAGTCCAGGTGGGAAGACAGCGAACTACGATTAACGTGTAACTATCTAGATACTGCAACTAGCCTATCCATGGAGTTCGACCGGATCATGCGTGAACGCTCGTATTCATATGGTTGCGTGTAGGGGTACCTAGCCGCTCATCATTAGCGCCGTTGCCGGGGATGGTGCTAGTTATTTAGATTAGTTNCACCTAGTGAGGAAGTTCATTGGAGAACCAATGAATATTATAACAATGAAGATTGGAGTACGCAACCTGAGGTGGGGGTTTCTTATAAACATATACAAAGACAACATCGTCCCAATGCACGAAAGCATAACATACCTAGTGACGATGAACACCTATTTCCCACTACAAGCTTAACAGAACTACAAGAGGTTGTTCAAATAGCCCATAGGCATCGTAAGGAAAGTTATCTACCTGTGCTTGATTTAAACAACTTTTCCAAGTTTTAAGGAGGCTATGATTCAGATCTGGAACGACATTTACAAGCCTTCTACGATGCCTGTACATGAAAAAATATTGATAATGGGTGGAAAAAACTTAAGCTCTTTCCTCTGACACTCATTGGCCAAGCAAAAGTATGGTATAGGTCATTAAAACAGAAATCAATTCGATGTTGGCCAACAATGGTAGAAATTTTCAATGAAAGATATCAAACCTATGTTCAGCATTGAGGAGACAAATCCAAGAATGGAAACAAGCACAACATGAACCCTTGGACATGGCCTTAGAAAGATATTATGCATTCTTAAACAACTACCTAGGCCATGGGTTCTCCGAGGAAAGGCTAATGTACCATATCATAGATGGGCTCTGTAATGAAACAAGGGAGACCCTAGGGATGTACACCCAAGGTTAACTATATGAGCTACAAACCCATCAACTCCAAGATCTTATTAAGCGGATAGCGAAAGAAGAAGGAGAAATAGCCAAATGGGAGAATGTTGAAAGTTCTCAACAGGACCAAAATCTTAACTCAACAAGGGTCCATGATCATGAAGAGGAGAAATCAACTCACTTTAAGGAGGTGGAATCATCTTTGCCAACCCTACAATCACTAGATGAAATTGAGGCAAAGATTAATAAGATGACAGACTGGGTACATGAAAGATGTGGAGAATATGCCAACATTATTAGAGGAAAAACTATGCCAAATTGAGAAACATGACATGACACCACGCGACAATCAAAATAAAGGATAGAAGAGAATAAGAATAAGAACTCAACTACCAATCATACGTATCAATGTAATATTTGCTTGTACGATCACCCCAAAGGTCAATGTCCAATCTTGTCACATTTACATGAGCATTGGGGAGGAATGTTACATCTAAAGTTCATGCAAAAATACTGTGTCCAACCACAGTGGAAAAAACCTCAATCGTGGGGGAGGCCACCGCCAACTAGACCATACCCTTTGTATGTCCCAGTGCTAAATGCTTATTATGTTCAACACCCTATTTCTCCAACAAGATCAGCATCCTCTCCCTCACCTCATCGTTATCATTCTCCTAAGTACTATCCACCCATGTCCTCTCCAACAAGATCACCACCTCATGTGCCTTACACTTCTCCTCAACCTCAATATTCTCATACTTCACCCCCTTCTACATCACCGCCAGCTATGCCAGAAGATTTCACATCACAACACCAACTTGCAAACGTTACTTGTGCTGCTACTACCAATAGCAGTGGAGGTCCTTCACAACATCAAAGGCATCCCTTCTTTAGACGTGACCATCAAAAGAGACACCATAGTTCAGAAACCACTGCATCCGCCAACTCAGCACAAATCCAACACTGTGGTGCATATTCCTCTTCAAATCCAATGCCTCATGTTACTCTATCTAGGGCACCAATCAACACTCCAACCACCATGGGGCCCAATGAATATTGCCACATGGGGAGACATGTTGATCCTTGCATACTATCTCATAGTCACAAGTACCATAGTGGGTCAACTCCTTATAAATTAACCACATCTTATAACATGCCCCACTATGTCAACTCTAATCAAGTGTGTGAACCGCAATGGGGTAAGTATGACCAAGTCCCAATATTTTCAACATGCAAGTATCACCACCTTCCATTTATTAATTCTAGCCATGCTCAACTGTTTAGTTATGGGGGGTACCCTCTATTCTAACAACAAAGAATTAATAAATGTTTTGTTGTTTCTTTAATTTTTCAATTTTTTGTTTTCCAGTTTTTCACCTTTTAATTTATTGTTTTATCTTTTTTTCTTTTTATCTTTTTGTAAGTAATCTCATCTACGAATAAAACACTCATGTGGATCGTTGGTTGAGGTTTTTTCTATGTTATCGAGTCTCGAAGATCAATTATTTGGACAGTGAGCCCATTGCACCCACTCATCCATCATAAAAATAAGAGGTTCTATTTGAGGGTACAGTGATATTCTTGGCATTCTTGAAACTTAAAATTAATTTTGTGTTCATTGCACCCAGAATGAAGAAGGATGGACCAAGAGGGAATGATTAGGATGTGACATCAAGGGGACTTGCGGATTCTCTTTGGTGACGTCTATGGGAGTTATCATGCAACATGGTTGTACTAAGATCCATGTAGATCTAATGAAAAATGGGAGTAATAGTAATCAAAAGGGCACTCAAAATCCAATGTTGTTCTAGGGGGTTCCACTGGAAAGACATGCACCCATGCCTAAAGGTTGGTGGCTTCTCTAGATTTAGTTTTCAAAAAGAAAAAAAAAGAAGAAAGAGAAAAAGAAAAGAACAAGAAACGTGCCACAAAACAAAAATCACTCCTCCCTTGAACAAAACGCCAAGTGATTGTACGTCTTGTTATTATGGTACTCTCATAGTTGCTCATCATGGGATGAAACAATGTGATGTCACAGATTAGAGAAATGGACTTGGTCCTGATCTTGGAACGACGGGTTAATGACACATTAATCATGCTTTACACGCAAGATTCGTTGTGCCCTAAGTCAGTTACCTCACGTCCCAATCTCTGCAATCCCTTCTCTGATTCATTCCATCTCACTATTCATGTATTT